>CM035189.1:24400792-24411097 GCA_020233015.1 Callinectes sapidus | reverse complement strand
AAACTATATATACACACACGCACACATAAACACGCACACACATAAACACACACACACACACGTCATTCCTCAAAAAAAACATAAAAACACACACCCACACACACACACACACACACACACACAAGAAGAAAAACTTAACACACACACACACACACACACACACACACACACACACACAAACATAAACACAAACACGTCATCCCTCAAAAAAATTCATTCCAAACACAAATAAACTTAAAAAAAACATTTAAACACACATAAAAAAAGAAAACCTCAACACACACACACACACACACACACACACACACACACACACATCATCCCTCAAAAACAAACATTAAGAAAATCGCACACACACCCAAAAAAACGAAGAAAAGACATGTGCAAGCACAAAAAAAATAATTCCAAACAGCAATATACTTCAAAAATCATTTAAAAGGTGCTTTGTGGGGGTTTTAAGTTTTTTTTCATTTTCTTTAAGGTTGTTTTTGTTATTTCAAGGTGTTTTTCATGTTTTTTGAAGATGTTTTTGCATGTCATACCATCAGGAAATTTGTATAGTGGGGGCATTAGGTTAAATTGAAGTAGGTTAGTGGTAATTTGGGGGGTATTTTTTAAGGTTTGTAGGGGTTTTAAGGGTGTTTTTAGGGTGTTTAAGGTTGTTTCTTAAGGCTTTCATGTTTTTTGCTCTCTTTGAACACTGCCAAGTCGTAACACTGGGACACCTGTAAAGGGACGTTATGTTTCATTAGGTTAGGGGTGGTTTTGGGGTGGTATTTTTTAAGGTTGTTTTAGAGGTTTTAAGGGTGTTTTTAGGGAGTTTAAGGTTCTTTCTTAAGGTTTTTCATGTTTTTTGCTTGCTGTGACCATTACCAGTTCGGACCACTGGGACACTTGTAATGGGATGTTAGATTTTGTTAGGTTAGGTTAGGTTAGGGGTGTTTTTTTTGCAGTTTTAAAGGTTTTTGAAGGGGGTTTTAAGGTTTTTAAAAGATGTTTTTGCATGTCCTGTCTGTAAAGAATGGTTAACATTAGATTAGGTTACCTTAGGTTAGGGGTGATTTTGGGGGGGTTTAAAGGTTTTTTTTTTTTTTTTTTAGAGAGGTTTTTCATGTTTATATTAGATTTTAAGGGTGTTTCATGTTATTTGAGGTTTTGTTAAGGTGTTGTCATGTTTTTGATGATGTTTTAAGGGGTTTGCAAAGGCGATTTTCATATTTTTGATGTTTTTTAGGTTTAGGTTAGGATAGGGGATATTTTGGGTTGTGTGTTTTTGAAGGTTGTTTTTAGGTGTTTTTAAGGATATTTTTAAGGTGTTTAAGGTTGTTTCTTTAGGCTTAATATTTGTTGCTGTCTCTGAACACTGCCAAGTTGTAAGAGTGGGAGACATGTAAAGGGACATTAGGTTTCATTAGGTTAGGGGTGGTTTTTTGGGGGGTATTTTTAAGGCTGTTTTAGGGATTTTAAGGGTGTTGTTAGGGTGTTTAAGGTTCTTTCTTAACGTTTTTCATGTTTTTTGTTTGCTGTGACCATAACCAGTTCGGACCACTGGGACACTTGTAATGGGATGTTAGATTTCGTTAGGTTAAGTTAGCGTAGGGCTGTTTTTTTTTTGCAGTTTTAAAGGTTTTAGAAGATGGTTTTAGGGTTTTTAAAGGATGTTTTTGCATGGCCTACCTGCAAAGGATGGTTAACATTAAGTTACATTACATTAGGTTAGGGGTGATTTTGGGGGCTTTAAGGTTTGTTTGTTTTTATTGTTTAAAGGGGTTTTTCATGTTTTTATGTGTTTTTAAGAGTTTTGATGTTATTTGAGGTTTTGTTAAGGTGTTTTCATAATTTTGATGATGTTTGAAGGGGTTTGCAAGGGCAATTTTCAAGTTTTTTATGTTTTTTAAGGTTTAAGTTTTGTTAGGTGATATTTTTTTGGGGGGGATATTTTATAAAGTTGTTTGTAGGGGTTTTAAGGGTGTTTTTAGGATGTTTAAGCTTGTTTCTTAAGGCTTTCATGCTTTTTGCAAGCTCTGAACACTGCCAAGTTGTAACACTGGGAGACCTGTAAAGGGACATTAGGTTTCATTAGGTTAGGGGTGGTTTTGGGGTGGTATTTTCTAAGGTTGTTTAAAGAGTTTTAAGGGTGTTTTTAGGGAGTTTAAGGTTCTTTTTTTAAGGTTTTTCATGTTTTTTGCTTACTGTGAACACCAGTTCGGACCACTGGGACACTTGGAATGGGACGCTAGATTTCGTTAGGTTAGGGGTGATTTTTTTTTTTTTTTGCAGTTTTAAAGGTTTTTGGAGGTGGTTTTAAGGTTTTAAAAAGATGTTTTTGCATGTCGTACCTGTAAAGGATGGTTAACATTAGGTTACGGGTGATTTTGGAGGGTTTAATGTTTTTTTATTTTTTATTTTTTTGTTTTTGAAGGGGTTTTTCATGTTTATATTGGTTTTTAAGAGTTTTCATGTTATTTCATGTTTTTTAAGGTGTTTCAGGGATGTTGTTCTATCTGTTTAAGGGTATTTTTCATGTTTGTATTGGTCTTGAAAAGTTTTTCCTGTTATTTGAGGATTTATTAAGGTATTTTTTAGGTTTTTTATGATGTTTGAAGGGGTTTGCAAAGCCCTTTTTCATGTTTTGGATGGTTTTCTAAGGCTTTCCATGTATAAGAAGCTTTGTGTTTTGTATTGTGATGTATGTTTAACTACGCTATTCTCTCAATAAACTAACAATAATTCTCTCTCTCTCTCTCTCTCTCTCTCTCTCTCTCTCTCTCTCTCTCTCTCTCTCTCTCTCTCTCACCTTGCCAGGGTCGACAGGATTTTCACTGAGATGAACCACTGCGCCAGGGTGTGTCTTCCGGGATATGCAATAGTAGTAGTAGTAGTAGTAGTAGTAGTAGTAGTAGTAGTAGTAGTAGTAGTAGTAGTAGTAGTGGTAGTAGTAGTAGTGGTAGTAGTAGTAGTAGTAGTAGTAGTAGTAGTAGTAGTAGTAGTAGTAGTAGTAGTAGTAATAATAATAAGTGTAATCCCAAAAAATCTTTAAAAATCCCCAAAACTCCCTTAAAACTCAATAAATCTTCAAAAATCTCAATGGCCATTATAATTACTTAGCGCTAATTAACTATGGGGGTGAGATTACTCAATAAATCTTACAAAATCAGTATGGCCATTATAATTGCTTAGCGCCAGTTACCTATGGGGATTAAATTACTCAATAAATGTTACAAAATCTGTATTGCCAGTATAATTGCTTATGTATGGGGGTCAAATGACTCAGTGTGGAAAGCTCTAACAGATTATGATAGGAAGGAAGGGAAGGAAAAGACAACTTGAGAGAGAGAGACTGGTGTTAAAGTAAAAATTGGTCCAAACTATTACAACTATCATATAATTATTCATCACGGCCCATACATGAATAGTGTGTGTGTGTATGTATGTATGAACAATGTACGGGCGGTATATGGATGTATAAATTAGGTTAGGTGCAGAGAAATTAGCAATATATATATATATATATATATATATATATATATATATATATATATATATATATATATATATATATATATTCATAATTTATCAGGTCTGTGGGTCAATAACACTACTAATCTCTATTTTGCATTATTCTACCTTAAATCCTTCAACAGTCAGTATATGGGCGTTAAAGATAGTTGCATTAGCTAACTATCCACCTATGGGCGTGATGTGGGCGTGGAAATGGGCGTGAATGAGGAGAAATGTGGAAAAAAATTGTAATGTTTTGATTTGAGAGAAGGAGAGGGAGGGAGAGGAAAAAATTCGAATCATATTTTTCTAACTTTTTCTTCACTATAGACTTAATTTCACGTACACAGCTATTGAAGAAAGGTGCATCAGTGTATTATCTACAAAGAAACACAATATCAACTCACAAATTACCGTAGAAACGAAGAACTTCACGAAAAAAAAGAACACTGATGTTTGTGTGGGGAAGGCAAGACACCAACTGATGGACCGCTTGTAATGGCTTAATAATTATTTTGTACTAATTCTCACTAACCCCTTGGACTATCGGACTATTATAAGCATGGAAGGTGTACAGCCGTAAAAACTATCCAGACACCTAATATGGATGAATGAGAACTATTATGAGATGAAAAAACTGCAAAAAGGATAAAAGTGACGAGACGAAAGGCAGCCAGGCAGTGTGGGCCAGAGGAAACACGAGAATGATTATTTTGTACATTTTTTCACTAACCCCTTGAACTATCGGACTATTATAAGCATGAAGGGTGTATAGGCCTAAAAACTATCCCCACATCCAATATGGATACACGGGAACCATTAATAAAAGAGAAAATTGAAAAAAGGATAAAAATGACGATCTGGGGCAGCCAGGCATAATAGCGGCGGAGACACATGACATATAGACTATTTTGTACAATTTCTCACTAACCCCTTGATCTATCGGACTATCATAAGCATGGAAGGTGTAGAGCCGTAAAAACTATCCAGACACCTGATATGGATGAATGAGAACTATTATGACATGAAAAAACTGCAAAAAAGGATAAAAGTGACGAAACGAAAGGCAGCCAGCTGGCAGTATGGGCGAGAGGAAACACGAGAATGATTATTTTGTACAATTTTTCACTAACCCCTTGAACTATCGGACTATTATAAGCATGGAAGGTGTAGAGCCGTAAAAACTATCCAGATACACAATATGGATAAACGAGACCCATTAATAGAGAAAATTGAAAAAAGGATAAAAATGACGATCTGGGGCAGCCAGGCGTAACAGAGGCGGAGACACATGACAACTAGGCTATTTTGTACGATTTCTCACTAACCCCTTGAACTATCGGACTATTATATGCATGGAGGGTGTATAGGCCTATAAACTATCCAGACACCTGATATGGATGAATGAAAACAATTGTGAGATGAAAAAACTACAAAAAGGATAGTGACGAGACATGGGCCAGCCATGTGGAGTGGGGGATGATAGGTGACACATGAAATTGACTATTTTGTAAAATTTCTCACTAACCCCTCGAACTATCGGACTATTATAAGCATGGAAGGTGTATGGCCACATAAACTATCCAATCACCAAATGTGAATAAATGACAACGATTAATAAAAGAGAAAATTGAAAAAAAGGTTAAAATTGACAAGACATGAACCAGCCAGGCGAGGTGTCAGGTGACACACAGCTAGAATATTTTGTACAATTTCTCACTAACCCCTTGAACTATCGGACTATTATAAGCATGGGAGGTGTGTAGGCCTATAAACTATCCCCACACCCAATATGGATAAACGAGAACCATTAATAAAAGAGAAAATTGAAAAAAAAAGGATAAAAATGACGATCTGGGGCAGCCAGGCATAACACAGGCGAGGAGACACATGACATCTAGACTATTTTATACGATTTCTCACTAACCCCTTGAACTATCGGACTATTATATGCATGGACTATTTTATGCATCGGACTATTATATGCATGGACTATTATATGCATAGGACTATTATATGCATCGGACTATTATATGCAGTGGCGGGTCACGGCGAGGAGCCCCTTTTGGCGCCAAAAAATGCGCGCCATAAAATGCCGCACAACATTGAGATAAATATCCTTGTTTTGTTTGTATAGATGATGATGATGAATGGTTTGTATATTATACTGTTGTTGTTAGTGACACATGTCATTAATTCTGTTTTTGTAGTTTGTCTTCCCTGTGTGGTTTGATTTTGTTTGAAATTATTCTATTTAATATCCTAAAGGAACGACATGACCCGCCCCCAACGGCTCCACGCCCATTTGAAAATAATCATTATAAATAAATGAATTAATGAATGAAAATAAAATCATCAGGAGTGCCAAAATTTGACAGACGAGTGCCACCCTGAGATAGAGATATGATTAATTAATTAATTAATTAATTCATTCATTTATTTATTAATTTATTGCTATTTTCAAAACCATAACATTTTATCATTTATTGATATATTTTTGTATGTATATCTATTGCCAATTTCAATACACACCCACCAACACGCCCACAGCCACACCACGCCCATGATTTCTTAAAGAATTATTCTATTACATATCCTAAAGGAACGACATGACCCGCCCAACGGCTCCACGCCCATTTAAAAATAATTATAATAAATAAATGAATAAATAATCATCAGGAGTGCCAAAATTTGATAGACGAGTGCCACCCTGAGATAGAGATATGATTAATTAATTAATTTATTTATTTATTTATTCCTATTTTCAAAACCATAACATTTTATCATTTATTTATTCATTTATCTATCTATCTATCTATATATATATATCTATTGCCAATTTCAATACACACCCACCAACACGCCCACAGCCACACCACGCCCATAATTTCTTAAAAAAATTATTCTATTGCATATCCTAAAGGAACGACATGACCCGCCCATTTGAAAATAATTATAATAAATGAATTGATTAATGAAGATAAAATCATCAGGAGTGCCAAAATTTGACAGACTAGTGCCACCCTGAGATGATGAGATGATGAGGTATGAGGGTTGTTATTGCTGGGGAAATAGCGATGAGGAAAACCCTTATTAGTTCTTTATTGAACAGTTCTCCATATGTGGGTTCTACTTTCTGTAATTTCCTTCTAATACTGTTTAGTCTGCAGTAGAGCTCCATTAATGTTTCCCCTGGGTTTCTAGTTGCGGATGACATTTGGCTCATTAGTGGTTGATACCCTTGACCGCTGGGGAATATTGCTAAGAAGTACTTTTCAATTTCTTCCCACTTATGCCCATGTTCGTCTATAATATCCTCTAGGTATCCTCGTACTGGACCCAGGGAGTATTGTTTGGTAAGTTCTAAGCGACCTTCGTCAGTCCAATTTTGTGATGGAGTTCTGCTTTTTATGTCTCTCAACCATTGTCTTACATCCCTAGCACAAATGTGATTGGGATAGTCAGGATGTCTTTCGTCTCCACAAAAGTACTGCAGTCCTGTAATTTGTTTGAAGTCATTTCTGTCTTTATTGGCTATGATATTTGCTAAGTCTTCAGTCTTTATTACAGTCGTAGGACTAACCTTTTTGCTACTGGTTGCAGCGTGTACATTCCTTGACGGCTCTGAGTCTGAATCGCAAGAAGACATGTTGTCCCACCACCACTCGATATTTGGATCGAAAAAAAATTGTGTTATTTCAGGGGAACAATGAATAGTTTGCATTCACGTACTGCAGCACTTGATAGTTTTAGTGATAGCGATTATACCAACATATACATATATCCCACCGGTAAGCTGCCACCTCTCTTCTTCTGCTCCACCTTCTCTCTGTCTTGTGTCCTCCTCCTCCTCCTCCTCCTCCTCCTCCTCTTTTCCGTGCTACTCTATTGACAAGGAGGAAGAGGAAGAGGAAGAAGAGGATGAGGAAGAACAGTAGTTGGAATAATAGACAGGCGAAGAGGAGGAGGAGGAGGATTTAAATACCTAATGAAAACAATAACCACTCAATTTTACCTCTCTATTAATTAATCAAACGAGCAATAAACACCAAACTACCACTGAACGACTTAACAAGTAATACTGATGGTTCGATCGTCAGTTTCTTCTCTCACAACAACACCCTCACTTATGGGTTGCTGTTGTTGGCAGTCTCTCTCTCTCTCTCTCTCTCTCTCTCTCTCTCTCTCTCTCTCTCTCTCTCTCTCTCTCTCTCTCTCTCTCTCTCTCTCTCTCCAAACAGCAAATCATAAGTCGTGGTGTTATTATTATTATTACTTACACCTCTGTTTTTCGTGGAGGTTTAATTTTGCTTCCGCCCTTTTTTTGAGGGTTTTATTTTCGCTCTTGTTCAATTAGTCGTTGAATTGCTGTTTTAAATTTTTCCTAGCGTGTGGATTCTTATTTTCCCGTCTTATTTAATGGTTTTAATTTGGCGCTTGTTCAATTGCTCATTCTGTTATTACATAGTCAGTTTGCGGAGGTTTATTTTTGCTTCCACCCTTATTTTAATGGTTTTAGTTTGGCGCTTGTTCAATTGGTCATTCTGTTATTAGTGATGGTTCGATAGTCAGTTTCTTCTTCCCTCACACAACAACACCCTCACTTATGATTTGCTGTTGTTAGCAGTCTCTCTCTCTCTCTCTCTCTCTCTCTCTCTCTCTCTCTCTCTCTCTCTCTCTCTCTCTCTCTCTCTCTCTCTCTCTCTCTCTCTCAAATATAAGTAAATTTTAAACACACACACAAAGTAATAGCATTTTTATTATTATTATTATTATTATTATTATTATTATTATTATTATTATTATCATTATTATTATCATTATTATTATTATCATTATTATTTACTTTTTTGTTGTGTGTGTGTTTTTTAAGCCTTTTATTACTTGGACACATTATTAACATATATATATATTTTTTTTTTCAACGTAACCTAAAAAAATTGATAAAAATGTGTCCCAGTACTGAAGGGGTTAAGTTTTATTAGGTTAAAATAGTACAGACTCTGGCCATTATTTAATTATCATATTTTTCTTATTCCTAATGGCTATAAAAGTGTCTAATTACCTTCAATATTCTGCCTAATGACCTAAAAAAACATTCATTTATATTGTCTACTTAAAGATAGTCATGTTTTTATTAGTATTTTTTGTTTTTTCAATATTTTTCATGCATTTAATGGTATTTTTTGTTTGTTTTTCAATATTTTTCATGTATTACAAGGAAAACTTTATTAACTGCTTTGCTCTTTCACTATCAATGTTTTTTAAGTTTCTATTTAAAATATTTGTTTTTAAGGTGTTTTTTTGGTTTTTAAAGACATTTTTGTGGTTTTAATGATGTCCTAAAATGTCCTTAAAAATTCTAATACTAACCCTGAAATACCCGAAAATCCCCTTAAAATACCCTAAAATGCCCTATAAATATCCTAAACTGCCCTTAAAATACCCTAAAATGCCCTTGAAAATCACTTAAAACACTAATATTAACCCCAACAGCCCTAAAAAACAATAATTAACCCTAAAACCCTTAAAAATCCCCTTAACTCTTAAATGACGGGCTGCTCAGTGAGGTTTCTACTCCATTTTCTGGGTAATATACAGTACCTCTTAAATGTTACAACAGAACAATAATTATTGCAGTGATGTGTTTGTTAGCACACAGTGACATCTGAGAGTCAAGTTATAGCGTGTCAAATAATTATGTGGGCGGGGCTTGATGTGAGGCTCTGGGTAGAAAGGTACCCCCAGGCGCTTGGTCTCTCTCTCACTAGCTTGCTCGCTCAGTCTCTCTCTCTCTCTCTCTCTCTCTCTTGAATGTATCTTTCCTAGCCTGTTTTTTTTTTTTTTTTTTTTATCAGAGCTAAATAACAAAACTGTATTATTATTTTTTCCGTATTTGTTACCATTACTATTATTACAAATAAAAAAAACGGCAAGTGCAATAATTTGACAACTCTGCTTGGTGACGGTTGATTTGTGGAGGTTGGTCAAGGCAAGCAATGTTCCATCATTCAGTCACGCTCCATGTGTCACAATGGCCACACCATGTCCAGCGACACACTCTGGGACGGGACACATTGCTCGCGGCCAATATGTCCGATGGCATTCACCAGACTCTGATGAGGCTGCATCCACTGCTGCCCTCGTAATTTCTTCTCCATCTTCATCCTCATCAGAAGTACTCTCTTCACTCTCTTCTGACTCCATACTCCACTCACTATCATCAATATCCTCTAAATCACTCCCTAATAAATCACTGATATCAGTCAGCAGCCTAATTCCTCATCTCAGCTGGAGTGGTCTTTCTACCCGACGCGTACTTGGGAGCTGCCAGCAGATGTCACCTCGATGGCAGGGAAATTTGGTCTGGTGCTGGCCTGGATTCAGAAAGCACTTTACACTATTCAAGGGATGTATATCTCACGGTTACAACTTTCAAACAGTGTTTGGTATTCAGAAAGCCACTTACAACTTTCAAATAGTGTGGGAAGGGTGTAAATCTGGGCCCAGAACTACACCATCTGAGGAGGTGGTGTAACTCACTCAGATGAACATAGAATTCGGTATAACTAATGTTTGCCAAGAAGATATAAGTGATGTGAAACACTACGACACCCAAAAAATCATTCTATAAAGGCTGGATGATATAATATAGGCCACTGGCACTGTGGAGACGATTCTCGGCTAGCCTCACTGCACCCCCACGGGCCCCACAGCAGGCGAGCCGGACGGACCACAGTGTCCCTACTATTTAGATCTATTTGTTTCACTTGATTTCTCCTGCAGATACATCATTACGATGTT
>CM035189.1:24300149-24322649 GCA_020233015.1 Callinectes sapidus | reverse complement strand
CACTAATAAAATGAAGGAAGGCTGTTTTAGGTCACCTCTAGTTGTGTCTGTCACTACCTTCTTGTTGTTTTCTGGGCTTGTTCTAGCCTGTCTAAACTAGGTACTATTGGGTTTCCAGCACACCTGCCACGTCTGTCAGTATCATGCCATCTTGTAGTTATGAATAGCTGTCCTTTACTAATCATCTAGAATGAAGGAAAGCACATCAGTAAAAGTCCTATGAAGCTCAAAACCTCACTGAAATTCCTGACTTCTTCACACACATACACTCTCTCTCTCTCTCTCTCTCTCTCTCTCTCTCTCTCTCTCTCTCTCTCTCTCTCTCTCTCTCTCTCTCTCTCTCTCTCTTTGTTGTAGATAATATTCTTGTTACTTTAACCCATACAGCATCAGCAGCATATATTTGCAACACATGTCATTAATGCAAATTTTGCTACAGGCATTTATACATGTATGTGCCGGGCTTATAGTGCAATCCAATTCTGAACATCTCTATATATAGCCTGACTCTTGTGCATCATTTTACCTCCTCCCAAGCATCACCAGACTGACCCATTGAAAGTGAGTGACCTGTGATGAGTCAACATGTCAAATGTGAGTCACTTCGGGTTTGGCGAGAGTGAAATTGATTGCACGCTGGACGATACAGTGTCACTATTATTGAGTGGAGAGGATAGTGGATGGTTTGTTAATTGTGATGCATCACTATCATTATCTTATTAAGATGATTACAAGATTTCTAGGCCTCATAAGGGAGGGAATGAAAGTGACACTGAATTTTCTGATTCAGGGAAAGGGTGAGTGCCAATTTGAGGATAAATAACTCCCCGAGCTGGATGATGGTGATAATGATGATGACAAAGGTGATGAGGATCATGCTAGTAATGATGATTATAGTGTGCAGGTGATTGATAGTGCAAACGTGAATTTTATGGCAATTTTCAAATTCAAAACTAACTAACCTCTGGACTCCTGTAACCCCATATATGGGTTTTAATTTTGTTTTCATACCAAAAATGCATAAAGAAAAAAAGTTCTGGCACCTGTGAAATAAAATTTCCTTTTTGTTCTGATGCTGTAGGGGTTAGAGTATATATAATTAAAGATTTTTTTTATGCTTTATGACTGTTTTAAAATGAAAATGGGAAATGGTTCTTCACACAAAGATAGACAGTTACAGAATGATTATGTAAGCAAAGCAGAGACTTGAACCAGAGATACATGTACACATAGGACCCTATTCAGAAACATTTCTGTGCCACACTTCCATTGCTTTCAAAGAGCTTTTTGTTGAGGCTACTTGGATTTTTAAGGGTGTTTTATTTCATGGTTTTAGTGACAGATTAATAAGAATTCCACATTACTAAAGGAATCAACAGATTAAAAATATTCCTCCATAACATAAAGGATAGACGGTCTTGATAACTCAGACTGTTCTTTTTCTGTGGTCTTTGACAATAGTTATGGCGAAAGAACAAAGTGTTTAAGAATACAGGCTGTAGTCATGCAGCAGAGGATAGTGCTTGCAAAGAGATGCCAGCCAGATGATAGTTCAGATGTGTAGAGGAAAATACAGTATGTATCTTTATGTGCCATGTTTCCTTCATCACCAGCAGGACTCATTGATAACTCTTTTGTGTCCTTCGATATCTTTCAGTCTTTGTAGATATCTGTAATGTATAATTTGCATGTGTGTGTGTTTTATTTCAGTTCTTCTTTCTTAATTATTATTGCAGTTTTTATTTTCTTATTTTGTCTCATTTCTTCATGTGTGTGTGTGTGTGTGTGTGTGTTTGTCTGTCTGTCTGTCTGTATCTTTGCTCACAGCACTTCCTATCTTTATAAATCTCTTTTTCCAAGTTATTTGTTTTGTTGGCATTCTTTCATCAAGTCTGAGATCACTTGTTTACATGAAAATCTGTAAATGCACAGAATCTTACTCTTCACACCTGATTAGGATCATGCCTGTCAGTGTATTGTGTTGCTCCACCTTGTGGTTAGTGTTGTTCCTGTCTGTTATGCTGTTGTCCTCTGTTCTGTCCCCTTCACTCCACATCCACCTTGGTCTCACTGCCACCACCACCACCACCACCACCTGCATGTTTGTGTCTACCTTTTTGTCCTAAAACTTTTCACCTCTTAGCAGCTACACTTATATTCCTTGTCTTTGTCCCCCTCCTTCCCCTTCTTTCCCCTCCTGCCCTGTGTTGGTGCATCATTAATGGCGAGCAAAATTGCAGCTGGAGTGGTTATCACGAATGCCTCCACGTCAGAGACACACATGTGACCTCTATCTAAACTGTTCTGTGTCTGTCCTTGTTTATCCAGCCATTGGTGTTCATATGTCTCTGCCTTGCCCTGGCCAACCTGCTAAATTTCAACTGCCTTATCCTAGAATTCAGTGGCATCCAGTGTTTGTTTTATTTATTTTTTAAAATAAGTTGTACTACATAACATCCTTCAATATTTAAAGTATTTCTTATTTACCTATATAGATGTCTTTGTTTATTGTAGCTTTTAGGTAAACTGTCATGTTACTTCACATTCTTGCTATAGTTATAATCATAATCACAGAAAATGGTCAAAGAAAATACATCAGCATATTAAAGTATTTTCACTGGTTATTGCTTTTATCAACCACAATTCATTATGCATATGTAAAGTCTTTTCATTGTAAAATGTACTGTGTTCCAACTATTCCCACTAACATTATTACATTGAGTGGTTTCAATTCAGCTATTTTTACTCAGAATCCTTTTGAACAACACAAATAGAGATCACTGTTACCATTTAATTTGTTCTTAATCCAAAATTTATGGGTTTAATCTGAATTGAGGGCTTATTTTTCTGGATTAAACAGATCTAATACTTCACTATGTTTTCTAGATCTGATATGAACCTAACTCTGAACATTTTTTTGTATTATTCTTTGTGTCTTTTGATTCAGTTTAGATAATAAGGTAAATAGAATATCTTCTTCATAATACTACATGGAGAAACTGTCTTGTGTCTTCTATTTCTTTGTTTAGTTTAGTGGGTTTAAATCTGAGGAATTTACAGTATTTAATCAGAACTTAGCCAGATGCAGCCAATCTATCTTCCCAAAGATTTCCTAGTCAGCATTTTTTTCTCTTTGTGTCATGTTGTCTTTGAAATACACAACAGAAAAAGAATAGAAAAGAATTAATTAATTCATTTAGTTTAGGTAATCTTGCACTTCACAACTCTCTCTACTCTGGCATTCTTTTCTTGCTGTAGTTTCTGTATTGTGATATGAATATATGTATTAAACTATGTATTGATTTCATTAGTGTGTAAAGAAACATGTTCCAATGCAAGGCTTCTGAAATAATTTCTCAGGATTCATTCACTTAGCAGCTAATTTCTGAATTTTATACTTCCTTCTGCACTTGCATGAATGCAGCACATTTTAACAGAACAACTAGATATTTGCACCAACAACTGCAATGTACTTGTCACACTTATCAACATGCACAATTTGTTCATAGTGATGCCGCACATGAGCATGACAGATGGATAGTCTTAAGAATTCTATAACCTCTGAGTGCTAGGGTTTGCCCTCTCCCATCAGTGCTTTATTATGCAACCATAACTTGAAATTGTACATTATATCAATTATTTTTTGCATGTATGTATTAATGTAATTACAAAGTGCTTGAAAATACATTACTTCATAAAGTATTCATATGGCAAGTTTGAAGACTCCTGAGCAAGCTTAAAGTTTATTTTACCTTTGCTTGAAGTGCAGTAAAAAATGTTAATACCCTGCTTCATTACTTGGCTTCAAGTTTGAAATTTTTGTTTGCCCAAGGAATGAAATCCCTCATATTCACACTGAACTTCACTCGTTCTTGAAGATGTCCCATTATTTTCATTAATTCTGATTGAGCTTACATCTTTAATGTTATTTCAGGTGGAGCAGACCTACAAGCAGTACATCAAAGACACTATGAAGCTCTTTGATGCCACTGGTCCCGATGCCCTGGAGTACGCCGCCCACCTCTTCCACTATGAGAGCCGCATTGCTGAGATCACCCCGCCTGACAGCGTCCTGAATGACCCTCATGCTTCCAACACCCTCATCTCCATTGGAGAGCTTTCTCAGATTGCTCGCAGTGTAAGTGTTTGTGCATAATGTTGAAAGGGTAAAGCTTCTGTGCATGAAAGTATCTTGAGTATTTTTCTATGTGGTGCTTATGGATTCATACAGGCCTAGATTTTTAAGTCAATTATTATTATGGGGATATCAAATTCAGCATAGAGCTATTTTATTTATTTCTAGTTACTCTTTATTTTTTCTGTTTATTAATATGTTCAATGTATTGTTGTTTTAATTGTGCTCACTGTTTTCTGCCTGCATTTTACATTCATGATGCTACCATTATAAATACTGTATATATCACCACCACCACCATCACCACCAATACCTTCAATTTTATGATACCACCTTTCTATACTTTAAATCTATAATCAATTCATGAGAATTCTATAGAAAAAAGTGAGTGAGAGGTTATGATGTATCATTAATTTGCATTATCAACTAAGTTGTTTTAAAGAGACATGTCTCAACAGGTTCCGTGGCTTTCTCTCCTGCGGCAAATGTTTCCTAACAGCAAGCTGGACCACAGGACTGATGTACTGGCTGTCTCCAGGGAGTATTTCAGTGATGTTTCTGAAATCATCTCAACAACTGATGCAAAGTATGATATTTTTACCTCTTAGCTTTCATAATTAACATTTAAAATCAGTCTGTCATTATTTCCAAAACTGAAAAAAATATTTTGAATGAAGTAATATTAGTTCTTGAACTCTGCATAGACTGACATTATATTTCATCCTTGTCTTGGAAGAAGAAATACATTGCATCATTATAACAATTATATAGCATGAACTATGTAATAGATAATGTTAAATGTAATTCCTACATTATGAACTGCTTATGTTACAATGTATATTTTTTTGTCTCTTATTACAATGCTCTTTTCCTTCTTTTCAGCTTGCTCAACAACTATTTAATCTTCAGCTTTGTTAGTGCATACATTCCGTACTTGTCATCAGAGAACACTCGAGTCTTGAATCTTTTCCACAAAGAATTTACAGGTAAACTTTCTAATCATAGTTCTCAAATAATTATTAGACAAAGGAGATAGAATAAGTGGATATGCTTTAAGGCCACCCCTCCAGATCCTGTCAGAATACCAATAAGATTAATGTACAAGGTTTTCAGATAGCTTAGCATTGCCTTAACAATAAGGGTACACTTAACTATGCAAGTAGTTTTAATTACACACTGCAATCAGTATGATGAAAGATGATTTGTGTAATTCTGTGATATAATTCTCAAAGCCTTAATTATTATCACTTAGGTTTTGGCAATTTTGATAGCCAGGTGGAGGATATAACATCCATTAGGGAACATTTTAATTTTGTCTTATAGGTCTGATAATAGTACAATGAAGGGATAACATCATAATGATCACTGTGAACCATGATGCCTCTGTGCTCTACTTCTGACAAAATGCTATTCATAGTTCCAAACGGTTTTTGTTTTAAAAGAAATTATTTGCAGTTGATCAGTATTGTATGGAAAGTTTTATTAGCGTTGGGGTTTGAAGTGATCCATTGATGAAAGTGTAATGAGTAATCAAAAAATTTCCTCCTTTACATTCAGGCCAGCAGGAGCCCATGGAACGGTGGGAGTTTTGCATTCAATCAACTGCAAAATTCTTCAAATTTGGCCTAGGTTCTCTTTATGAACGCAGCCCGAACAGATATAAAGCAAGGCAGAAGAATTCTCAAGTTGTAAGTCAGGAGAAATTAAATCACAAATGTGTTGTGCATTCAAATACCTAGATCAGTGCATTTATAGATTATAACACACTTTTTTGTGTGGAAAATTAATATATAAGAGTAGCACAATAAATATATATATATTTCTGGTTTAAACTGAAACTGAGTAACAAGAAAACTAAAATATTTCTGCTTAATTGTGTGAAATATTCACTCATTTGAACTGTTGCCACAGAATACCAAATATTTTGAAATGCTTCTATTTCAGTTGCATGAGATATTCAACCAGATTCGATACACTTTTGGTGCCAACTTGGAAGGCAGCCGCTGGTATCCACTTGAAATAAAGTCTCAAATCAGGGCCAAGGTAGTGTTGGTGTATTCCTGTAATATATTAGACAGAAGTACTAGGCTTTATGTAGCACAGTCATTTGATTAAGCTGATATATCATTAATGTTGCTGTTGCCTTCATTACATAAACTAACTTCCAAACCATCCAAATCTTGAATCTAATGTCAGGTATTTTTGTGCATCTTATAAGTGAAAAGAAGAATGTTAGATAATGTAGGTCAGAGAAATGGGTTAGAGGATGTAGTAATAAATGTATTTTCAAGATGAGAATGATTAACTTTAGAAGACAGCTCATTAGCCTGAACACAATGCTCTTACTTCAATATTTTGCAGCTGAGCAACATGACTCTTGCTGTTGGCTACCCAGAGCGCCTCCTGAACCCAGCAGTAATTGACAGCTACTATGATGGCTACACCATCTTCATAAAGGACTTCTTTAAAAATCTTCAGGTATTTATGTATTAACATGTTACTGATGAGTTTTGGTGCTGGTGATTGTGGACTTTATTCAGTATTCATTTGGCATCTACATTAAATGTATTGTATTCCATTGGCTTTGTACAATTCACAGCTAATATCTTTAAAATGAAAATTGTGTGAGATAATTACCTCATGATGCATATATCAATTATATTAATCGTAACTGATTAATATTTGTATCAATTATTATTATTAGTAGTAGTAATTTCACATCAACAAAGTTACTGGCAGTTACAAGATCACTGTTATGGATTTTTTGTAAGGAGGGGAGAATTGTTGCAATACACATAGATAGTTCTGTCTAGCATGTTGAGTAATAGAGGTAGGCATGGTTCAAATCCCATCTTATATACTGGGTCGCCTTGTGTATAGTCCGGCATATACGGCAATTAAAAATATCTATCACTGTTAAAAGTTCGTAGAGAGAGATTATTTTCATGTTTTTCCAGCGTTAGTTTTATTTCTCCCTAGTTGTCTTCGTTTGTTTACTTGCTGAAGCTTTTTCTTTATTCTTTATTTATATTATTTCTTTATTTATCTTATTGGTTTAGTCTCTTAGTTACTATTCTATACTGATTTTGTGGTATTTCTTGATTTTCTAGTTGCGTTTCGAGTGTCAGGTTAACTTTTTGCCTTGGTTGGCCTTGTTCGATTATTCATGTGTTATTCCGTTAATTAGTTTTCCTTTGACGTTTATGGTGTTTTATATTTATTGTTCCATTGTTCATCTGTACTGGTTGCATCACCTACTTGATTTCTTAGCGCATAATATACTATGTGAATAGCAAATGAGCAAGGTACGACTACTGCTCTTTCCAAACCCTGACTGACGTCTGTGTTCCAGCCACACGTCAGGAGGGGAGGGTGGGAGGGAGGGGCGGCAGGGTGTCTGCCTGCTGGTCCCTCAGTGGCCAGTCAGTCTGTTGTGGGTGAAGGTGCAGCGGGTTAAAACGTCTTATTATCCTATTGAAAAGCCTCTGGTTGAACGGAAATGGGGTTTGAAATGTTTGACCCTTCTAGAGACATAATATTAAGACGATTTTTACATTCCAAACTCTCGAGATGAAGACGTGACAAGCGGGATTTCACGAGTATTTTTAACGATCTATCAAGGACATAATAATGAGACCCTGCTGGTGCTTCAGTGTTCAGTGTGTCATCTTAATACTGGACTAAAGCCGCAAGATGGAATCACTGAGGCTACACTACGTTATCAAGGTGACTGTGGCGAGCGCTGTGGCACTATCTACCCCTACGGTGTCAGTGTTTATTTAAGGGAATCACCCCTATATAGGAGCGGAGGGGGGGTTATCCAACAACAAACCCCCCCCCCCCGCCGCCTTGGATTCTTATTTCATCGGTCATTTATCCTTATCACTCATTATTATAAGCTCATCTTGCCACATTATGCAGCCATTGTACTAAGCTTGCATATTAGCCATTCAGACATAGTTTTCGTGGGTTCGGGAGCAAGCCCGGGCCTCCGCCGCCGCCCCCGCCGCCCGCGGCCGCCCGCTAGCCTGCTCATATTTAAGGATATTTATTTATGCCTGTACTATTTATTTGGGGTCAACAGTAAAATTTAATGCGTTCTATGAGTACTGTGGGCTGTTTTGAAGGTCTGCCATGCGTGTGGGGGGTGGAGATAGCTGTGGTTGGCGATATTATGATCGTAAATAAGGGCGGCTTTTTGCGCCAAAATAATTGGAACGCCCAAGACCATTCTTTATTTGAGGCAGTATCAAGTTCTTATTAATTGCCAAAGATAGTCCATATTAAACCACCATGTTTTGTGCGTAAAGCTCAGTGAAATCAGTGGAGTGTAAAAGTGTTTTCTAGCGGTGTTAAAGTTGCATTAATTTATTTATTTATCAGCCTGCACATGATTTATTTCTGCCTCTAGATCACTCTGAAGTGTTAAGAATAATTAGGAAGAATTACTCAAGTGCTTTGAAGTGGTTTTTGGTTCCTTTGAAGTGGTAGGGAGTGAGTATTTAATGAGTTTTAAAAAGGGTCATATTTTTATAAAATACTTTTTTCTAGTGAAAGTTCTTTACAATTACTGTTGTTTGGAGTTTATTTATGCTTTGGGAATTAGTTAGAGTATTTATCCAACCGGAAAATGTCCAGTTTTTGGGTCTGAAAGCGTTTTTTCGAAAGGTCATTTTTAAAATGGTCTCCCCTAAAATACTTACGTAAATATAGACAGCTAACATAGAGTACCAGGCCGGCTGTGACGTCATCAGCCATGACGTCATAAGGGCGGGTCCCTTCCTGCTGTCTCCCATAACTTATTCATATCGTCCTTATAGCCTGATTTACTGCATGTTTACCGTGTTTGTGTGTGTATGTGTGTGTGTGTGTGTGTGTGTGTGTGTGTGTGTGTGTGTGTGATACTGTTATACTGTTATATTTGCTCTTGTCATAATATCTAGCATTGTGAAGTGATTTTTTCCAGGTATATTGAGGTATTTTCTGGTATGTACGTCATGTGTGTGTGCATGGACTTGCACGATGTTTAAACTTTCATGTCTTAGCCCCCCCACAACATGTGTAGTTGTACTATTTACAGAGGGGTGTCTGTTTTATGCGAGATGATGTGCGCCTCGGGGCACATCATCTCGCATTTAATTAAGTGTTTATGGGGATGTGGTGTTGTGGGTGTTCCACGGTGTGAATGTGTTGTTGTGTGGGGTTACATATATTATACACTTTTTACACTAATCAGTTAACACCGCTGTACAAATAGGGAAATATGCGGTTTAGAGAGAGGGAAGCCAGGGTCAGCGTCTTTCTTAAGGAGGCAGTGACATTGATTAAGCTTTGAAACAAGCCAGTTTATTAATAATGCTGACTTGGCCATCAGACCAGACGCCATCCGCAGGGTTCTCGCCCTCTGTATGGTGTGGGTGAGTGTGTGAGTGCCTGTCTTTTACTTCTTGCTGGTCAGTGTTGCAGAGAGTATTAGTTGTGTTTTGTGTTTGCGGGTGTTACAATGGGGAGAGAGACCGAGTGTAGCAACCTGATGATTGAATGGTGAGGAATGTAGAAATGTACATAATATAGGGTGATGACAGGATGTGTATTAACACACTATAGTCGTTTTCATCGGTGGAGAACATTTAAGCGCCGGCTGAGTACGGGATTTTCCCGTGAGGAACGTGCCATGTCTCCACAGGACCACACTGGTGGAAAGGTCCAGCGGCGGCCGCTCCCATCTCTCTCTCTCTCTCTCTCTCTCTCTCTCTCTCTCTCTCTCTCTCTCTCTCTCTCTATATATATATATATATATATATATATATATATATATATATATATATATATTATTATATTATTACATGCATATATCGTTTCTCTCTCTCTCTCTCTCTCTCTCTCTCTGAGTATTGTGGTTTTGTGCGTCAGGATTTTCTTTTAACCTGGGAGGTGGTATGATGGTAGCCTGGGTGGTGACCTTCTCTTTCGAGCTAGGGCACAGTGTATGGATGTGAATGAGAGAAATTATAGATGGTCTGAGTCCCCCAGCAAAGTGTGCCAGATGTGTGACATGGGAGAGGATGAGTCGGTGGAGCATGTAGTACTTGAGTGTGAGAAGTATGAAAGAGACAGGATGGAGATGATGCAAGTGATTCTGACTGAGTTAGGGCATAGTTGGGATGAGAGAGTGGAGAAGACAGGAAGGGAATGGATGGTGTTGCTGCTGGGACTATGTAGAGAAACGAATGAAAGGATGATTGAAGCAGTGAAGGAGTTTCTGGAGAAAATGTGGCGTGCCAGATGTAGAGAAAATGAATGTGCAAGATACTGTTTTTTTTTCTTTTTCTGTCTGTGTTCTGTCTGTGTCTGTGTCCTCTATCTCAAGGAAAAACTAATGTATTTTTAACGACTGTGACTTTTCTGCCGATTTGCAATCTCTTGGGAATCTGACCTCTTCTTACTAACCCTAACCTTGACCTAGATGTATAAATCATGCCTTCGCTTCAAACTCCGCCTCCCTATCTTTTAAAACACGCATTTACACTTTATTCAAGATAATTCTCTCACTCACTCAAGCATCACTCAGACTTCAAGCGAAACTCATCACTCAAGCAGCATTCTCATACCATGGCCATTCATCTTCGTTCAACAGGCATCCACTATCAGCCTATATCTTCACCTACTTGTAATCATTCTGCTGTACAAGAGAACCCAAAGAAAAACCCAACTTCTGCATCTCCTTGCTCCACTTATTTACCACTGCACCCACCAAGCAAATCCATTCTACCTGCCACTCTCGCCACTGACTACCAAAATCATTATAATACTGTTGTTCCATACATGGGAGCAGTACATGCACTATCTCTCCTTAGCCTCACTTTGTCCATTATTGCATGAAAATCTGATAATTAATTGTTTCCACTCTTTCTTTATTCTAAACCATATATATATGTATGAAATTAAAAAAAACTCCATTTTCTCTGATATTGCCTTTTTACATGTAATTGGCAATCTTTGCCTTCCTTTCCAAATATATATATATATATATATATATATATATATATATATACAGTGGTACCTCTTCATTGGAACTTAATTTGTTCTTTTTGGCTGTTTGAATTGAATAAAACACTAAAAATCCCTAAAAGCAACCTTAAAAAATACCCCCAAAAATAACCCTAACCTACTTCAACCTAACCTAATGCACCCCACTATACAGGTCTCCTAATGGTATGACATGCAAAAACATCTTCAAAAAACATGAAAACACCTTAAAAAACCCAACAACCTTAAAGAAAACAAAAACAACTTAAAACCCCCGTAGAGCACCTTTTTAATGTTTTTTAAAGTTTAATGCTGTTTGGAATGAAATTTTTTTGTGCTTCCATCATTGTTTTTTTTTTTTTTTTTTTTTTTTTTTTTTTTTTTTTTTTTTTTTTCTTTTTTTCTGTGTGTGTGTGTGTGTGTGTGTGTGTGTTTTCTTAATGTTTGTTTTTAAGGGGCCATGTGTGTATATGTGGGTGTGTATTAAGGCTTTCTTTTTGTGTGTGTGTTTCTTAATGTTTTTTGAAGTTTAATTGTGTTTGGAATGAATTTTTTTGAGGGATGATGTGTGTGTGTGTGTTAAGGTTTCTTCTTGTGTGTGTGTGTTTTTTTTTATGGTTTTTCTTTATTGGTGACGTGTGTGTGTGTGTGTGTGTGTGTGTGTGTGTGTGTGTGTTTGGGTTTTCTGTTTTTGTGTGTTTTTGTGGTTTTTTTTTTTAAGGGTGATGTGTGTTTGTGTGTGTACATGTGTTTTTATTTTTGGTGTGTGTCTTTAATGTTTTTTTGAAGTTTAATTGTGTTTGGAATGAGTTTTTTGTGTTCGTATATTTTCTTATTTTTTGTGCTATTAGGGGCGCTGTGTGAGTGTGAGTGTGAGTGTGTGTGTGTGTGTGTGTGTGTGTGTGTGTGTGTGTGTGTGCTTATTTATGTTTTCTTTTTTAATGTTTTCAAAGTTTTTTTTATGTTCAATGCTTGAAAAGCTTATGAAAATGATTTGTAAAAACCCTCGTACATATGGAAAGCCTTAAAATATGTCAAAAACATGAAAATGGCCTTTGCAAGCCCCTTGAAACATCAGAAAAAACAAAAACACCTTAATGAAACCTCAAATAACATGAAAACTCTTGAGAACCAATACAAACATGAAAAATACTCTTAAAAATCAAGAAAAACATCACTAAAACCCCCTATATTCACCCCTAACCTAATGTAAGCTAATATAACGTTAACTACCCTTTGCAGGTAGGACATGCAAAAACATCTTCTAAAAACCCTAAAACCACCTTCAAAAACCTTAAGAACTGCCAAAAAAACACCCCTAACCTAACCTAAGGAAATGTAATGTCCCATTACAAGCGTCCCAGTGGTCCAAGCTGGTGGTTTTCACAGCAAGCAAAAAACATGAAAAACCTTAAGAAGGAACCTTAAACACCTTGAAAACACCCTTAAAACTCTTATAATCAACCTTAAAAATACCCCCACCAACTGGCGGGAAGGCAGTGTCGGCCGCCATGTGTGTTTGTGCTCAAATTGAGAGGCCACATTCAGATTGTAGGTGAAAATTTGTTCACGAAATGTGTTCGGATTGGGAAGTGTTCGAGTCAAGGGGTGTTCAAATTGTGAGGTACCACTGTATATATATATATATATATATATATATATATATATATATATATATATATATATATACATATATACATATATACATATATGTGTGTGTGTGTGTGTGTGTGTGTGTGTGTGTGTTCTCAAATTCAATTATTTCTCAAGAGAACATTGAGTCTATCTCAACCGTTGTTGTTATTTACATTTTTTATTATCTTGATTATTCCTCCATCAGGACTCTATTCGAAGTGCTGGACAGCAAATGGAAATGAAACTGATAGATCCAATGCCTGAGTCTGGCTGGATGGATGCACTCACAAAGGATGATGTCACCTATGTCCATGAAGCCAACAAAATTGTAATTCCTCCCCATCTTCTGAATCCTCCTCTATTCCATCGCAATTATCCTCTGTAAGTGAAATGTTATTTGCTTTAAGTACTTAGGCTCATATTTTGAAAAATTACTGGAAATAAGCTGTTCTCTCATTAAGTTTCAATGAAGAGTTTCAGCCTCTTAATATTTCTGGTCATGTAAACCATGGCTTCTTTGATTATAGGTAGTCTTAGAATTTTTTGGTCACACTTTGTGGATATGTAAAAACTTTTCATGAAGAATGCATTTAATGATATTAATTGGTATCATAATATATAGCCTTCTTACTTTTCATTCAGAGCAATGCTGTATGGCAGCCTTGGGGTGCAGATTGCTCGTGCAATGTTAAGAACAGCTGATGCTGTTGGCCTTGGCTGGAATAGCAAAGGCTTACTGGAGGAGAGAACTGGCTACACAAACAGGTTAGAACCTCCAACTTCTGTTTTTTGCCTATTTCATACTCTTGTTGACAGCTATACAGAGATAAATTTGTTAATTCACAGTCACGTTCTTGAGCTTACAAAAATACATCCTTATACATATATGTTCTTAACTTGTTCATTGAAATTATTCAACACACTTCTTGGAAACGGATCAAATACCCATCTCTCCATTTGATGGTCTCTTAATCAATAATACATACATCACCAATTGTAACAACAATGTGGATTTCATATTTGTTGACTGATATGAAGGCTGTATGGACTTTGCATATTTATAACAATGCGTCGACCAGCAGATCACTCGACAACATTCGAAGCCGGTCTGACTGCATTGCTTCATCTGTGATGGAGCACGGCATTGAAACAGATGCAGTTGTGGATAGAACAGCAGGTGACACGGCTGCCGAGATTGATGCTGTAAGACAAACATACCAAGTAAGCTCTTTTAGACGATTTTTGCTTAGTCATCATTACATTTTATACTCCAACACATTTTAAAAATTAGTTCCAGCTGAATTCATTGGTAGATATTTATTTACATATGCAAGATCAACATATGTAAATATGAGACCAGATTCACCAAACCAAGCAGCTAGAAGTCTGGTAACACCTCCATGTCCTAGACCACTACTATTGCTGCCAAATGTATACATACATATTCACCCACACTATGGTAAGGAAATGTAAGCTGCTACAGTTGCATTTCCTTGATCCTGACAACAGTACCAATTATGTATGGGCTTTTAAAAGTTCTGTTCAAGTCTTCTATACACATTTTTCTTGTTTAATATTTCTTATTGAATTAATAGAATATAATGGAAGTTTGTTCTCAAATTTTTTATACCTACTTAGTGTAGTCCAGTGGGTGGCTCTTGTCCTTCACTCACCTACTCCTACTTACAATTTTTCCATTTATTTTTGTTACCATCATGTGTTTTCTTAATCTTGCATCACTTAACATATCACAAATGGATAGTTATAAAATAAGTTGCTGATTCAAGTACTGAAATTGTGATGTTTACCAGCCTACCATAAGTCTAGTAGCTTAATTCAATTTACATAAAAATTAGTCTTTATATCCCAAAGGTTTGTATTCCAGAGTATGCATGTATTGCACATTTATTATTGTTTATATTTTCTTAGACCTTTTGTCTTGTTTTACTGCTTTAATCTTTGATCTAATGTGGTACCTGATTGCAGGCTTATCTCTCCCTGATGAAAATGCAGCCACAGCCACAACACCCAAGCTTTGAGACTGTCAATACCACCAACATCTTCTTCATGGCATATGCTGGCGTAAGCATGGACTTGCAATCATGAGCCTAGTTATCTATATTTTATGAACTGATAGGCATGCAGTATATATATATATATATATATATATATATATATATATATATATATATATATATATATATATATATATATATATATATAACTTGGATTAGCTTTCCCCAAAATTAGTCAGTCTGACTTATG
This sequence comes from Callinectes sapidus, assembly GCA_020233015.1. NCBI lineage: Eukaryota > Metazoa > Arthropoda > Malacostraca > Decapoda > Portunidae > Callinectes > Callinectes sapidus. The sequence continues at coordinate 24,307,585 of CM035189.1, read as the reverse complement.
TGGTAGTTTCAATACATATCACTTCTTGAAAATCTTTCAGGGAAGCTTAACTGAGAAGGAAAGAAATGATCACAAATATATGAATAGGAAATATCTATATCATCTTACATTTCCAGATATGTATAAATGCAGTGATAGATTTATGTAACAGGAATTGCAAAGATATTCTAACAGACTTCCCTCTTAAAGGTGAAGATAAAAAGTAATAAATACAATCCTACTAGTTCAACTATGTTACTACTTTACGCATATAGAGAAGTAATATGATAAATGTTGTTCTATGTTAGATTAGTTATCCATGGCAAGACACAATCCTTTTCAGGAACAAGTCAACTGTTAGGAGAAAAGATATATGGTTGATGTTTCTACATATCATGAATTCTGTATTGTATCCAATGTTTTGAATTAATTACATCAGCTCTCAAGCCAACAATCTTGTAGGTATACTATGTGCTAGGTACAGTGTAATGGTAGCCATTTTAGGGTTTTCAGTAAAAACCTGATCATCACTGTCATGCATGCATTTATTTTCCATCTTGTTAATTTCCATCTTTGAGGCAGAAGCCACTACATTTTATTTTCCTTTTGATAATTGTGGGAATATTTTTATTTTAATTTTTTTCAGAGTTTATGTGCAGACTTCACCTCACAGCAAGAAGACATAGAACGCACATGTAATCCATCATTAATGAGCAAACCAAGGTAAGTTAGATTCCCTGTGCTCTTATTTGTTTTATCATTCCTACAGAAATAATAATATCAATTGTTAATTGATATGCACATATGTTTTATTTTTGTATAATCTTGTTGTTAATTGATATGTATGTATTACTTTGTGTAATCTGTTGCTTTATACATATTTATGCCAAGCTGCTCAAAAAAAATTATAAAAGTAAAATGTCATAGCAATGTAAACTCTTTGCTTGCAGACTGGAAGCAGTATTGTCACAAATGCCTGAGTTTAGCGAAGTTTTCTCCTGCTCACAAGAATCCCAGCATTTCCCACACCGTCTTTGTCTTCGGCTACACTGACCATTAAAGTACCTGTATTTTTCATCTCTGTGACTGTTGAGTTAAGTGTTGAAAGATGTGGTTATGTGATTGATAAACACTTGAAACTGAGTGATAGATGAGAAATGTTACAATTTTTACATTATGATATCCATTATATTATTTTTGCTACCCACTCACACAATTTGCTGATACATCTTTTATTGCAGTGGACCCTCATTTATCCGGCATTGTTCAACCATGCAAAAATGATTTTACTTCAAAATATCCTATATCTTGTGCATATAAAACATTTAATTATCTAGTTTTTTTTTCATTTTCATTACTCAAGTGAAGTTACTGTAATTGTAGTTTAACATCTGAAGTCCAAAAAATAGGTGCTAGCTTACTAATTTTCATGACCATCCCATCATTCACAACAGATAAACATATGTCAGTGAAGCATCTGCATGAGCTGTTCCAACCCTCTAAGATGAAAACTACACAAGTATTTATAGGAAAAATCATTATTGCTATCTTAATTTGAATAAATTACATTCTTCTAACAATATGCATCAGGCACTCAGTGTGTGTATGGCCTTACTGTGTAAATGATAGGAATCACATGAAAAGGATGACCAAAAAGGATTTGTTCAAGTTACTTGTATATAACATGTTGATTATATAAATGTGAAAACTTCCATAGTAGCAGAATAAGATGAAAGCATTGAGTTTTTATGCCAGTGATAATTTAAACTACATATGTATTTCTATTTTTTTTCCCAAGAATTAGAAATTGTGTTTTTCATGTACATTTGAATTGCAATGTTTTGTTTTATTATATTATTTGAACTTGATATGGAATATTATTATTTCACTAATTTTGGTAATCACAGAGTTCATGCAGTTGGTGTGAAACTAAAATTATAGTCATCATAAAATAATAGAAATGGCTAGGGTCAGGAATGTCTACCATAATTTACCTAACCTTCCATTATGATTTATATTTATGTATACATATTATTCATGTTGGATACATTCATGTCCTTTTCCCATCTCATTCATTAATTAGTATTGATTACATTTGTGTTGAGGCTTGATTAGTGTCACAGTGTTGTACAGATTAGCAGTGTATTTAGCAGAACTCAGTATGTGAATTGCTATTGCATATGTCAACATTGTCAGATCTATGACATCCACTCCATCATTGTAATTATTGACCCATATTCTTTTTTGTGTAATCTTTCTTCAGAATTTGAGTGCATTTTTGCCAGTGGTAAAATAGTTTTATATATTACATAGATTATGTATTTACTAAAGTTTAGAAATTTGAATTGTATGAATGCTGAGCTACAAATCTAATGATATGAAGAATATTACAGTCAGCCACTTTCCACACCTTTCACCTGTGTTCAGAGTGCCTGTATGTGAAGTATGGAATGTATTTTCAACCCAGAAAGATACTTTATAGAGACATTTGACACATGGGATACACAATTTTCAGGTGAAATGTATGTTCCCACTGTCAAGTTGGTTTATGGCATCCCAACTCTTTTCAATCATTATTTATGTATTTCTTTGATTTAATTTTATTTTCTTTGCTGCCTAGAGAAAATGAATAACAAGGATACTTATTTCTTGACAGGACAAAAAGAAAGATCAAATGTGACCGTGAAAATTTCTAACATCTTTTCACCGATGCTAAAAAATTATCTTTCCTTTTCTCATCTCATTAGTTATTGTCTGTATGAAAAAGATGTTACATATATGCATTTCAGGACCAGTTTCAGTTCTCACATTTGATTACATAAATTAAGTTAAGTGCATACACTTCAACTGACAAGCCTCACAGAGTATACCCAGTCATTGTGATCTTTTTATTTGTGTGTGTGTGTGTGTGTATATATATATATATATATATATATATATATATATATATATATATACACACACACACACACACACACACACACACACACACACACAAACACACACATATATGTATAACATTGGAAAAGCTTTCGGTTAAGCCATAGAAGTTGCCAGCTTCTTGAGAAAAGTAGTTTTCTATAAAAGGAACAGTTGAATAAGATCTATGCTTATAAAGGATAAAATGAGGACACAAATAAGCTGGGTGTTGTGGTATGTTATTCTCAACAAAAAGCTTCCTTGAGATTATTTAGAAAATATTGAGTGTTCCTTATTTCATATTATTCATTAAAGCAAGATTCCATGCCAGTAAATACAAACTTACACAAGGCAGCTTTTATTGATTTATTAGTATTTCTTGTTTAATTTATACTCAAATAAAAATCTGTTTATATAGAAATATATATATATATATATATATATATATATATATTAAAGTCACACCAATCAGAATCAGTGAATCACACCACAATGTGCCCCTTGTAATGATTAAATTTTAGTTTTCTTATTACTTGCTTCTACTTTATATATGTTTTAGTTTAATGGAATGCTTTCTGTAAAGTGGACAAGATTTTTTCAGCCATATATAAAGCAACACACTGATATGAAAAAATAGACATAAAGTGTAAGGGTCCATAATCTTTTGGGTTGTAAAAATGCAGAGATGATGTACATACATAGCATAAATATATGAAGAGGCCTTGGTCTTAGCTCCTCGTCTTGCATTGGCGCCTCGGTCATTGTGTCTAAGGATTTGTGAAACTAGACTATGACAATAAGAAAGCAATAAATGTGTGAGCTGATCAGAGTAGGGTGATATATATTTTCCGTAGTGCTGTGTGGTTAATGTTCATTAGGGATGTTGGTTATGGCATTTATAATTCCTCTCCTTTTCCCATGATCTGTAACGTAAAGATTTATGAGGTGTGAAAGAAACCAAGGGGAATGATGAAAGATTATTATTTTTTGCTCAAAATGATTTATACTTCACATTCTTACTCCATTTTTTTCTGATACCCAATCCCTAGCAGCATTTTTATATAGAAGATATAAGCATAATAATTTTCTATAGCAGGTCCATTAATAGAATGGCAGCATTTCCAGAACATTTTAGGAAACTCCACAGATATGGTGAGAGAGCAACACCTGCGTAACACAATAACAACTTTACAAAGAGTGTTAGAAAAGTGATATAGGCTATTATAATACAGTTGATGTTGTGCAGATTGTATGCATGTGTCAGTGTGAAAGAGATGGAAATTAGATTGCCAGTGGTGCACCATGCCACAAATCATGATTAGTTATAATGATTGCTGTAATGATTGATTTGTAATCACTTGATTAAGAAATATGATTACAGCTACTGTTTAATTTTTCTTTTCTGCATATGTTTGTTGTACCAATTATATATTATGTTACAATTTTGGGGAGGAAATTATTTCAAGACTGTATAGAAATAAGATTTGGCATATTGTCAAACTAATTGCATATACATATATATTTAGATCACAAAATTTTATTTAAAAAGCTGAATTGATGTGATGGAAATTAGTAGTGATGCAATTATCCTTATTGCTTTGTATATATTAATGTTTGATGAAAAGAAAAAAAGTAGATAGCTTTACATACAAATGAAGTAGCCAATTAATGGTTTCATGGGCTGTGATACCACATGCAAAATTGTGTTTATTAATTTTTTCATGTTATAGTTGATGGGTAAAATAATGGCAATAAGCATTTATTACTGTGTTTATGATTGAAATGGTCTGTAATCTTTTAGTACTTATATAATTTTATTTTAAAATCTTAGTAGCATCACTATGGAAGAACAAATAATTTTTTGTAGGCACATCTAGTAATTAAAACCATTTCTTGTTATGAAAATATACTTTTTTATGATGTTGATTAAGCTTGACATCCATTAACTTCTGAAATTATTATGAACCTTCCTTGTATGAAGCAAGCAAACAGAATGTCTCTGTGTGGTTATTTCATCAAGATATTAAGTGTGTTCTTTCCAGTCCACTGACTTTCTGCTGCTGTGTGTCAAGGATATAGTACCCATAGCTGACACAAGACTTCTGAATACAGATGACTGATTACTGCTTACAGTGGAGTGATGTGTGAAAGTGTTGTTTTGAGAAAGAGGTCCTATGTACCTCACAAACCACAAACACTAACCACCATGACAGATACTACATTACAGTTTTGTCACAATTCACTTTTTTATGTTCAAAGTGGATCTTGAATCTAATGAACAAAAAATGTTTATACAAACATACATCTTTTTATAAGCTTGTCCTAATTTCTCTGCCATGCATGATATATGTGAGGAAAATAAATGACAGTCGATGAAGTGAATTTTTGCAAAAAGTGCTGTACTACTTTACTTTCAAAGTAATTTCAAAGGACTAAGTAATTGTATTATTTTCTTTTATTTTATAAATCATTGAATTAAGTAATTGTACATTCTTAAATGTAATGGTGTTATTTTGAGGAGTCCATAGGTGTTGGTCATGTGAGTTTATAAGGAAGAGGCAGCCTTCACCTGCAACATTATATTGTGTTTGTAGCTTTAAACATTTTTTTACTTATTTGCATAATTGTGATGTTCGTTACAGCAATGAGGCAGTCAATACATATAAAAGAATGAGAAATCATTGTTTAAAGTAGCTGGTTTGCCAAGTTTGAGCTGGCCTGTGCCTCATTCCTGAAGTATTGTTGCTGCTTGGGAAGGAGTGCACTTTTTTTTCAAAGTAAGATGGGAAAGCTGGCCAAAGCCAACAGAAAGTAAAAAAAAAGACAAATAAGTTTTCTCTGTCCCAGTCAGAAATTTCAGAAAGATCAGAAGTCAGGCATTATGTGATACCCCTGTATGATCTGTTAAATTCCTAAAAGGGTGTTGTCTCTGAAAAGACATGAAAAAAGTGTAGGGTGGTATTATCACAAAAGCAATGGATAGGGCATGGAGTTTGATTTAGAAGATTATTAATGAATAATAATGTTTAAGAATCTTTCTATAGAGGATAGATTAAAAAAAAACTTTAGGTAAGCAAGAGATTAAAGCTATAGGGCAGTAGTTTGAGGGCTTAGAATGGTCATCCTTTTTAGGAACAGGCTGAATGTTGGCAAACTTCCAGCAAGAAGTAAAGGTAGGAAATGATAGAAAAAGTTCAAAGAGTTTGGCCAGGCAAGGTGGAAGTACAAACACACAGTTTTTGAGAACCATAGTTTATAAGCTTTTCAAAGGTTTAGAGCAGCTAGGGGATGGAAAATATCATTGTGAGAAATTTTAATCAAAGGCATGAAATAGTCAGGGAGGAAGGGGGAAAAGCACTGATCGTCAGACTTGAAGGATGGTGAATGCAACTCAAGCTTTTATGTTTGTTATACTGTCATCTCAGGATTTGGACACTCAAAGTTGAGTGATAACAACCAAATTTATGAGTTCTATGTCACATGCCTCTCTGCTGCAGTGAACATCCCAATTGCTTTGGGAAGGTGTAACAAATATGTTTCAGCCTCATGTATGTGAGTATCTTTAGTCTTGATTTTGTCAACAAAAATTGTGATGAAATGTGAAATGGTTACCTGCTAAACTGTAAACCATATGTATTGTACTAGCCTTAATTTTGCTTTGTGGCTGGGTAGTCACCAGGCAAGAACTTTTTATTACTGGATCTTGAGGCAAAGAAAATTCAATGCTTATCTTTAAAATAAGATTTGAAATGTTATTGAAATTTTTATTGTTAATTGATATATGTAGTATTAAATTTATTTGACTTTTACAAAGACTTGATAATACTGAATAACTTCACAAAAACAATGCAAATAGATAAATGTCATTTGAATGATAAAGAAAAATTAAGCAAAGAATACTTGTATTATAGTGGTCATGTAAGAAACTAGAAAGTGAGGTTGAGTTTTGACTAGAGACAGATCGGATGTCTTGCAGAGTCTAATAACAGCCCAAGAGAAATAATCACTGCTGTCTTGTGTGTACTACCATTGCTTTGAACTCAGTGGATAAAAAGCTTTTACTTAGTTACTTCATAGAGTTAGTGAATTATATATGGATATATTTTGCTTTCCAATATTTTTGTAGGAAACTGATTTTGTTTTGTATTCAGAATTAAAGGAGAGGTTTTTATAATGCATTTGTTCTACGTTAAACCAATTAAGGACTCACATTTAGTTGAAGGTATATGATTTCATAATACTGTGCTCCTCTGCTTATCTCTCATTTGTAGACCCATAGTGGCACTCATAACATAACACAATCCATGTCTAAATAATGTGTACCTATACATTTCTAAGACTATAATGGAAAGATAGGACTTGTTGATAACAGTAATGATATTCAGTTAGACTAAATTTTGATAACAGTAATGGTACTCAGTTATGATTAAATTGTGTTTGTTATAGTATTTTTTGAAACACAGACTCAATATAGATATTTAGAGGATTGATTTACATCCAAACATAAAACTCTATTTCTTTTGGCTCAACAGTTTTGT
>CM035189.1:24290149-24297649 GCA_020233015.1 Callinectes sapidus | reverse complement strand
CGCCAGACAGTAATGTTCGATGGTGTGGGCGAGAGGAGCTTGACACAGGCGACACTCAGCGAAGGAAGGCTCGCCCTCCACCCCGGCAACCTGCCACGGCGGACGGTAACCCAGCCGCAGACGAGCGGAAACGACGTTGTGGCGACGAACCATGAGTCCACGGCGACGGTAGGTGAACTTGTGGCGGCAGACGGACTCGTAGTGGGAGATGGTAACACTGAAGGGCCTCTCGACATCACGACGGTGGTGTTCAGGCAGGAAGGCAGCTGAGCGGACCCTGGAGAGGTAGCACGGCAAGGAGAGGGGACGCCCATCATCACGATGTTGAAGACGGCAGGCTTCTTTTGCTAGGCAATCAACCGTGGCATTATGGCGTAAACCTACATGGGCAGGAACCCAAATAAATTTCACACACAAACCACGATCACTCATTAAAGACAGGATGGAGAGAACTTGTTGAACAACCAAAAGGTGAGTGGGATGAATTGCAGAAAGGGACAGCAAAGTAGGCTTAGAATCTCACACAATAACAGCATTAACCCCCTTCTGACAAACAAGACTAACAGCATCGAGAATGGCAGACAGCTCACACAACGTGGAACTAGAGTGATCACAGAGCCGACGGCCCACCCAACCCCCAGGGGGCGGCGGCAAATCAGGCGAGAAGACCGCACCACCAGCCGCACCATCTGACTGCAGCGAGCCGTCGGTGTAGAGGCGATGCGGAGCTGTGAGGGACGACGTAACCCGCGCCACGTGTTCCAAGGCCAGTTGCAGCTGCAGAGGAGGCGGATCAGACTTCGCGGTGGGAGTGAAGCTGACCACAGGCGACGGCAGCATCCAAGGGGGTGGGCCGGGGGGCACATCAGGAACAAGAATCTGCAGATTGAGACCGCGAAGCATAGAAGAAACCGACCTGATAAGCCGGCGACCAGGGGGCAGGAGAGGAGGAACAGGGGGAACGGGTCCGAGAGAAGCCCTGACCAACGCTGTGAAGTGCGGCGAGAGGTGAGGAAAGTGGAGACATTTGACTGCGAGACAAGAAACATTAGAATTATATTCTTTGAATCAGTGACGGGAGCCGTAACTCACGTTGCATATTAACAATCCTGGTAGACACAGGGCAACCAAGAATGACCCTCATCGCTCTATTCTGAAAAACTTCCAGGGGCTCTAGAGCAGAGCGAGGAAGCTGAATCCAGGCAGGGGAGAGGTAATCAACAACAGAGCGAATGAAAGTGATATAGACTGTCCTGGCCACAGGGATGGAGATACCAGAAGAGTTGTTGGCGAGCCGTCGAAGAGGACGAAGCCGACGCTGAAGACGATCCAACAGGTCACGGACGACGGGATGTGGCTGACGTCGGGCGGGTAGAGCTGCCGAGATTCTCACCGGGGCACCAAGATAACAATACTGGGAGCACAAGGGGATGACGCTGCCACCAACGGTGAAGTCCGGCAATGTAGCAGGAGGGCGGCAGGAGAAAACCCTACTCTTCACTGGAGAGACAATAAGCCCACTAAGAGAGAGAGAGAGAGAGAGAGAGAGAGAGAGAGAGAGAGAGAGAGAGAGAGAGAGAGAGAGAGAGAGAGAGAGAGAGAGAGAGAGAGAGAGCGACAATGAGCGCTGATGAAGGGAGAAATCGAGTCAAGTATACGCTAGATCCGAGAGACTGCCAACAGCAAACAATAAGTGAGGGTATTGTGTGAGGGAAGAAACTGACTATCGAACCATCAGTAATAACAGAATGAGCAACTGAACAAGCGCGAAATTAAAACCATTAAATAAGAGGCGAAAATAAGAATCCACATGCTAGAAAAATTTAAAACAGCAATTAAACGAGTAATCGAACAAGAGCGAAAATAAAACCCTTAAAAAAAGGGCAGAAGCAAAAATAAACCTCCACGAAAAACAGAGGTGAAAAAGGCGAATTGTTAACAAGTATTTATGACGTTCAATAGTTACCTTCTTCCCTCACACAACATCCCGACTTATGATTTGCTGTTTGGAGAGAGAGAGAGCGACAGGGAGCGCTGATCAAGGAATAAATCGCGTCAAATATACGCTAGATCCGAGAGACTGCCAACAGCAAACCATAAGTGAGGGTGTTGTGTGAGGGAAGAAACTGACTATCGAACCATCAGTAATAACAGAATGAGCAATTGAACAAGCGCGAAATTAAAACCATTAAATAAGAGGCGAAAATAAGAATCCACACGCTAGAAAAATTTAAAACAGCAATTGATTGAGTAATTGAACAAGAGCGAAAATAAAACCCTTAAAAAAAGGGCAGAAGCAAAAATAAACCTCCACGAAAAACAGAGGTGAAAAATGCGAATTGTTAACAAGTATTTATGACCTTCAATAGTTACCTTCTTCCCTCACACAACACGCCGACTTATGATTTGCTGTTTGGAGAGAGATAGAGGGACAGGGAGCGCTGATCAACGAATAAATCGAGTCAAATATACGCTACATACGAGAGACTGCCAACAGCAAACCATAAGTTAGGGTGTTGTGTGAGGGAAGAAACTGACTATCGAACCATCAGTAATAACAGAATGAGCAATTGAACAAGCGCGAAATTAAAACCATTAAATAAGAGACGAAAATAGGAATGCACATGGTAGAAAAATTTAAAACAGCAGTTAAACGAGTAATTGAACAAGAGCGAAAATAAATACCTTAAAAAAGTGCGGAAGCAAAAATAAACCTCCACGAAAAACAGAGGTGAAAGAGGCGAATTGTTAACAAGTATTAATGACCTTCAATAGTTAGCAACTTCCTTTGCACAACACCCTAACTTTTATGATTTTCTGTTTGGGGAGAGAGAGTGACAGGGAGCGCTGATCAACGAATAAATCGAGTCTAATATACGCTAGATCCGAGAGACTGCCAACAGCAAACCATAAGTGAGGGTGTTGTGTGAGGGAAGAAACTGACTATCGAACCATCAGTAATAACAGAATGAGCAATTGAACAAGCGCGAAATTAAAACCAATAAATAAGACGCGAAAATAAGACTCCACACGCTAGAAAAATTTAAAAGGCAATTAAACGAGTAATTGAACAAGAGCGAAAATAAAACCCTTAAAAAAAGGGCAGAAGCAAAAATAAACCTCCACGAAATACAGAGGTGAAAAAGGCGAATAGTTAACAAGTATTAATGACCCTCAATAGTTAGCCTCTTCCCTGCACAACACCCCAACTTATGATTTCCTGTTCGGAGAGAGAGAGAGCGACAAGGAGCGCTGATGAAGGGAGAAATCGAGTCAAACATACGCTAGATCCGAGAGACTGCCAACAGCAAACCATAAGTGAGGGTATTGTGTGAGGGAAGAAACTGACTATCGAACCATCAGTAATAACAGAATGAGCAATTGCACAAGCGCGAAATTAAAACCATTAAATAAGAAGCGAAAATAAGAATCCACATGCTAGAAAAATTTAAAACAGCAATGAAACGAGTACTTGAACAAGAGCGAAAACAAAACCCTTAAAAAAAGGGCGGAAGCAAAAATAAACCACCACGAAAAACAGAGGTGAAAAAGGCGAATTGTTAACAAGTATTAATGACCTTCAATAGTTACCTTCTTCCCTCACACAACACCCCGACTTATGATTTGCTGTTTGGAAAGAGAGAGAGCGACAGGGAGCGCTGATGAAGGGAGAAATCGGGTCAAATATACACTAGATCCGAGAGACTGCCAACAGCAAACCATAAGTGAGGGTGTTGTGTGAGGGAAGAAACTGACTATCGAACCATCAGTAATAACAGAATGAGCAATTGAACAAGCGCGAAATTAAAATCATTAAATAAGACGCGAAAATAAGAATCCACACGCTAGAAAAATTTAGAACAGCAATTAAACGAGTAATTGAACAAGAGCAAAAATAAAACCCTTAATAAAAGGGCGGAAGCAAAAATAAACCTCCACGAAATACAGAGGTGAAAAAGGCGAATAGTTAACAAGTATTAATGACCTTCAATAGTTACCTTCTTCCCTCACACAACACCCCGACTTATGATTTGCTGTTTGGAAAGAGAGAGAGCGAAAGGGAGCGCTGATGAAAGGAGAAATCGAGTCAAACATACGCTAGATCCGAGAGACTGCCAACAGCAAACCATAAGTGAGGGTGTTGTGTGAGGGAAGAAACTGACTATCGAACCATCAGTAATAACAGAATGAGCAATTGAACAAGCGCGAAATTAAAACCAATAAATAAGACGCGAAAATAAGAATCCACACGCTAGAAAAATTTAAAACGGCAATCAAACGAGTAATTGAACAAGAGCGAAAATAAAACCCTTAAAAAAAGGGCGGAAGCAAAAATAAACCTCCACGAAAAACAGAGGTGAAAAAGGCGAATAGTTAACAAGTATTAATGACCTTCAATAGTTACCTTCTTCCCTCACACAACACTCGACTTATGATTTGCTGTTTGGAAAGAGAGAGAGCGAAAGGGAGCGCTGATGAAAGGAGAAATCGAGTCAAACATACGCTAGATCTGAGAGACTGCCAACAGCAAACCATAAGTGAGGGTGTTGTGTGAGGGAAGAAACTGACTATCGAACCATCAGTAATAACAGAATGAGCAATTGAACAAGCGCGAAATTAAAACCAATAAATAAGACGCGAAAATAAGAATCCACACGCTAAAAAAATTTAAAACGGCAATTAAACGAGTAATTGAACAAGAGCGAAAATAAAACCCTTAAAAAAAGGGCGGAAGCAAAAATAAACCTCCACGAAAAACAGAGGTGAAAAAGGCTAATTGTTAACAAGTATTAATGACCTTCAATAGTTAGCCTCTTCCCTCACACAACACCCCGAATTATGCTGTTTGGAGAGAGAGAGAGAGAGAGAGAGAGAGAGAGAGAGAGAGAGAGAGAGAGAGAGAGAGAGAGAGAGAGAGAGAGAGAGAGAGAGAGAGAGAGACTGCCAACAACAGCAACCCATAAGTGAGGGTGTTGTTGTGAGAGAAGAAACTGACGATCGAACCATCAGTATTACTTGTTAAGTCGTTCAGTGGTAGTTTGGTGTTTATTGCTCGTTTGATTAATTAATAGAGAGGTAAAATTGAGTGGTTATTGTTTTCATTAGGTATTTAAATCCTCCTCCTCCTCCTCTTCGCCTGTCTATTATTCCAACTACTGTTCTTCCTCATCCTCTTCCTCCTTGTCAATAGAGTAGCACGGAAAAGAGGAGGAGGAGGAGGAGGAGGAGGAGGAGGAGGAGGACACAAGACAGAGAAGGTGGAGCAGAAGGAGAGGAGGAAGGAAGGGTTAGAGGGGGGGAGGGGGGAAGGGGGGAGGGGGGGGCGAGTCAGAGATTGATTGATTTGTATATTTATTAGCGACAGAATTTACAAAAAGCGTAGAAATGACTATCACAGAAATCAAAATAAGACAGTGCAAACGAGAAATAAGTTAACGTACGTACATATACAAAGAACAAAAACGTGTGTGTGTGTGTGTGTGTGTGTGTGTGTGTGTGTGTGTGTGTGTGTGTGTGTGTGTGTGTGTGAGTGTGTGCGCCAGCCTGTCATGTGTGGAAGAACAGGGGTGAGTGTGTGTGTGAATGGCGTGCATGGGTGAGAGCGAGTGTGCGCGTGTGACACAGCTGCATGCCCTTAGGAGATAGCACTCACATACAATACTCAAGCGGAAAAAATAAACAAAAACACTGCAATGAATCTATAATAAACAATACACAGTAGACATGAACGGCCGCCAAACCGAGGAAAGTGAACAAGCATGCAGTTCCTGGAGATTGTCTGTGGTGATGCAACAGATGATGGCGACAGACAGACATGAGGAGGAGGAGGGGCTGGGGGGGCTGCTGGTCCTGTGTGTGGCAGCATGCAGCACGTCTCGCACCACCACGGGGGGGGGGGCAGTGCAGCAAGCAGTATATAGAGATCCAAGGTGTCCCAGGCACGTGCATGGGCAGTGACAGAGAGGGCAGCAGCGGGAGGAGAAGCGGGGCTGCCCTCCTCATCCCCAGCAGCAGCAACCTGCCACTGCCACACGGGTCTGTTGTAGCCCAGCCGGAGAGCGGACACCACACATTGTGCCTGCCGCCTCACAACAACAAGGCCCCGCCGCCCACGATACTTGAAGCGGTGGGTGGCAGCGGATTAAGGCATCGTACGTAGTGACTGACGGATGGAGGAGACGCTCCCGGCCCGCCCGCTGGTGGTGGTGGTGGTGGTGGTGGTCCGTGAGATGCGTTGTGCATGGGGAGGAAGGCGGCAGGCGGCAGGCGGCAGCACGGATCATCCTCGATACACGTAGTAGCAAGATACACAGGGAGGGAGGGAGGGAGGGAGGGAGGGCGGTGACGGAGCAGCAGCATCACGGGGAGGGATCCAGGCGACCTTGGCCATGCATGATGTCGACGGTGTTGTCACTCACTATGCATGGTGTATGGGCAAGTCCAATATGAGAGGGTATAATATTATATCCACAAAAATTTAACCTTTAAATCCCGACCCTGAATGAAGTAAAGCCAAAAGAGAGAGAGAATACGAAGGACTGACTACTTACGTGGCGGCATGTATGTATGTATGTATGTATGTATGTAGGCTTACCAGAGGAGAGAGAGAGAGAGAGAGAGAGAGAGAGAGAGAGAGAGAGAGAGAGAGAGAGAGAGAGAGAGAGAGAGAGAGAGAGAGAGAGCAGGAAGAGCAGATTTACTAGAGTCGCATAGTAGTATAAGGACCCCGCTGAGGTGGCGCCACGCTGACTGAGGAGGAGAGTGACACCATCTAGTACAAGACCACCACCACCATACATATGTACACCTCACACAAAGTAGTAGTACAGCTGGAGGAATCACAGGAAGTCTGCGGCCCACCCTGCAGCGCCCCCCCCACCCGGCGGCGGCGGGTCAGTATATATCAGGGGAGAAGACTGCACTCCCCGCCCTGCCAGCATCCCATCGCCTGCACACACAGACAGACAGAGCCATGCATCGGTGTATGCAGTACACATGGGAGGGAACTGACGACGACAATGCACTGCAGCAATGGTCTCCACGCAGCGCCAGTTGTTGTCTCTGCAAGACGGGAAGAGCTGAGCTGAGCTGCCTTTGTGGGGGGGGGGGGTGTAGCAGCAGACCTCAGCAGCAGGACTGGACTGCAACCATGGCGGCGGCGGCGGAGGGAGGGCCAGGCACGTCATCCTCCTCCTCAGGCACGTCCATCGATATCCAGGCGGCGGTGAATGATGGAGCAGATTGTCCTGACAATTAAGCGTACGGCCGCTGTGCCAGAGCATCATGTCTTATTATTACCTGTGAATAATAATAAATAAGGAGTGATCCGTGCATGGGGGGAATGAATGAGGCATTTAATTCAGAGTGAAACACGGAGTGACCATGCATGGAGTACTATATATTATACAGTATATATATATATATATATATATATATATATATATATATATATATATATATATATATATATATATATATATATATATATATATATATATA
>CM035189.1:24172318-24182701 GCA_020233015.1 Callinectes sapidus | reverse complement strand
TGGTGTGAAGTTCACTGTCTAGTTTATAAGAACAGGACAGAGCAAGGAAGTTCAGTGTAGTGAAAAGGGAGAACTGAGTGTCATTGAAGAGAGGGGATAGTTGTGTCAAGTTGATGGATGGAGGAATATTAGGTTTGCTTTACCCAATAGAATTTTAGAGACCTGTGACTTCCCAGCTTAATCTTTTTACTTTCCGAAGGTTAAGTCGTCTATGAAGAAGACGTTTTCTTTGGTTTTCTATTCATTTCTTGCTTGTTTTATATATATTTTTTGCTGGATTTATTTTTCCTCTTGGTTTTCCCTCCTCCTCCTCCTCCTCCTCCTCCCCCCCCTCCCCCTCTGGGACTGATCAGTTAGTAAACAGTAGTTCCTTCCCTTCCTTCACACGTCACTCCCTCCGCTGCGTGACTGTATGAGCATGTAAGTTTAACTTACTTATCTTGTAAATTGAATAACATTAATTACAAGACGGTTACATGCACATATTGACACTGATTGGGTACGTGAGTGAAGCGCTGAGAGAGAGAGAGAGAGAGAGAGAGAGAGAGAGAGAGAGAGAGAGAGAGAGAGAGAGAGAGAGAGAGGGGGGGGGAGCAGGAGGGGGGGATAGTCTTCGTGATACAAATACAAGTGAAGTTCTTCAAGAACAAATCTCTACACTGTGTTACCAATTCACCATTACAAAATAATTAACGTGACGCAGAGGAGAGCAGTGCCCTGTATGTTAGATAAGAGACTTATTCTCTAACCCTTCAGGATACGTAGTGAAAGATTTTGGTGCTGTGGAAATCTGAGACAAGGCTGTAATGATACATCGCCGCCGCCTCCCTCACCACTTCACCCTACTTCTCGCCGTGCCTGCGTCCTCCCGCCAAGGCTTATCGCTCTCAGCTTTTTACATGACGGTGGTGTGGAAATGACCTCACGCTGCGTGTTGTCAAGCGATTGCTGTCGACAGAGGAAGAGGAGGAAGTGGCTCCTTCCATATATTACTAGTACAATGTCGTGTGGAAATTAATTTTTGTACATAAGAAAAATTCCGTCCTAAGGCAAGATGACTGAAAAAAAGCTCACTGAAAATGCAAGTCCCATTAGAGATGATCCAAAATTTGGGAAATGTTCAATCTCTCCTTCTTATAGCAGGTACTAGTAGTTCTGCTGGTGGACGCCGTAGGTGACATGAAGGGAAGACACTTGATTAATTGCTTTAGTTTGTGGTGCCGCAACAACAGTTGGGACACGTAAAGATCTGTTAAGAAAGAGACGTATTGTAGTAATGTTCCTTAACCTCATGTGTGAGGGAGGAACGAAGTTAGCGTGACTGTTGGGGAAATGTGAGAAAGAGATGAAAGTGAAACAAAGACTTGACTTAAATTGAGGAAATAGGTATCGAGTTCGAAACGTGGGAAAGTTTATCATTTACGTAGAATGAGAGTAAATTGAACATTGAACAGCGAAGAGCAACCAACACAAGGACAGCAAAGGAATGAAAACAAAGGTGATAAATAATGATGAAAAGAAATCAGAAATATCAAACATGCATTTATTATTCTTAAAATTAAAAAAAAGAAAAGAAAAAACCCAACTGTTCACACCCTTTTCATAATTCATTTAACTTTCCAATGGGTTCCAATTTTCCCTAACTTTCTCTTCTTCCTAAGGAAGTGTAAAATTCAAATATACATAAACACATACGAACCTTAAAACTATGATGTATTTACACTTACACTCCACTGTATTAATCATTCTTAACAGACTTATAAACCTATTCATTACCCATCAAGCACGTAACGCCCGACGCCTGCCCCTCTGCTCACCTGGAGGATCCGCTAACAAGGGAACCAATATAGGAAACGTTTATTGCTTTATTGGCGGGATTATGGTGGTGACCTGAGAGAGAGAAAGAGAGAGAGACAGTCACACTTATACACGAAATGACCAGGGACACGAACCTTCCCCCAACACACACACACACACACACACACACACACACACACACACACACACACACACACACACACACACACACACACACACACAGCTTCACACAAGGATATGAAGATAGATTACAGGGGCTCTCATTACTCTTATCTTCTGCTTGTGAGGGAGGGAAGGAGGCATTGTAGCGTGATTAGAACTGCGAGGAGGAGGAGGAGGAGGAAGTGATGGGGGTGGGTGGTGTAAATGGCGGAGGGCAGGAGTGTTGGGCGGGGAAGTGAGTTATTAAATATTCAGTAGGAAGCGTCTCAAGCCCACCTGAGTTTCGCCGTGATGGATGAACCGTTGACGGACCTCTCCTCTCCCCGCCACTCCTCTCCCCGCCCCTCCTCCCCCGCCACACCCTGCCTCCACTCACCTCCCCAGCACAACAAACACACCTTGCCTCCTCCACCTTACCTATCCTCCGCACTCCACTCACTCCCATGTTATCCCCACAAATCCATCTCAGTTCTTCACCTCCAACTCATCACAAACGCCACACTAAGCTCAACTGTCTAGCATTCTTCCTATTTATAAACTCACTCTTCGCCCACCCATTCACCAATCCACTCACGAATCCTACGTAACTAGCTTCCCTTTCATTCTATTTGTGGCAATGCGGGTAAATTGGTCTTCTGCACGTCTACCAAACAGCTTAATGCATCTCATTTATAAACTCACTCTTCACCCACCCATTCACCCATCCACTTACCAATCCACTCACGAATCCTTCCACATAACTAGCTTTCCTTCCGTTCTATTAGTGGCAATGCAGGTAAATCGACGTTCTGCACGTATACCAAGCAGCTTAATGCATCTGCTACTCATACCTTCACGGCTCCGCTATCACTACCTACCGTTACCTGATAAATTCCATTACCTCCCTAAGACCGGTGAGAAGGACAGGTGTGACAGGTGTCCAATAACTTCTCAGTTGCTCGATAAGGACACCGTATTAATCCTGGAACACAATTGGGTATGGTTATCATCCTCATTACTGGCGATATGGTGTATTATGTGCCTGCGACGAGGGTTAGGAAGATGGGAGGGGGGGGGGCACATGTGAGGAAAGTGAGTCAGGTATATCGGTACACAGGTGTGGTGCGCGGCGGCCGTGACTTGGCTGTTTAGGTGAGGTGGAGAGGGAAGGTGTTGGTTAATTAATGGTGGGAGGTGTTGTCCTGGTGCCGAGTGAAGATTTGCAGCAGTGCCCGTGTGTTAGCTGTTTTTTGGAGGGGGGAGGGGGGGTTGTTCTTTTTTGTTCTCGTTTTCTTCTTTAGTATGAGTGTATGAGTACCGTCGTCATCATCATCATCATCATCATCATGCTTACTGGTTTCGTCACCATTACGGTCATCATCGTCGTCTTCTTTTCATTACTTCTTTCTTCAGTGCACATGAGGTCTGTGTACACAAAACGAAAAAAAGTGGATGAGAGGAAGGCAAACATATTATTTTTTTCTTAGTAACATGTAATGCATTCGTGCTTATGCATCATGTAAAAGAATAAGCCACTGAGTGTAATTGGGCAAATAAATACATATAGAAGGCCATTACGATAAAGGAAGGGGGAGGGAGCAAGCAGGGGACCGACTAATGACGTAATTTTTTAAGCAGACCACCAGCAGATGTGAAATAAGGAAGGACATTAAGATTAAATGATAACAAGCAAGGCCAGAATGACGAGAGAGAGAGAGAGAGAGAGAGAGAGAGAGAGAGAGAGAGAGAGAGAGAGAGAGAGAGAGAGAGAGAGATACAAAGCAGGAGGTAAACAGAGACATGGCGGGAGGAGAACGAGAGGGAGAGATAGAGACGTGAGGGAAGGAAGAGAAATGAAAACATGAAAGGGAGGTAAAGACTGAGGAACGAGGAAAAGGGGGAAGTACTGAGAAATTAGGAAAAAATAAAGGACGAGATAATGGCGAGAAAATGAGGGAAGGAAGAGATGAAAAGAAATAAGGGTGAGAGATAAAACGTTGGTGAATATTGACGCCAAAGGGAGATAGATGGAAGGGGAGGAAAGAGAGGAAGGAGTAAGGGAGGGAAAGATTCATGCCCAGAGAGGAAAGAGAATAATCAAGAAGAGACTCATTTATTCGAATCGTGTGACTAAAGAGGAGGAGCAGGGATTGACCGAAGGGGAGGCGTGCTGTCTGGCCAATCAACGCTGAGATGGTAACGAGCCAGCAAACTAAGCAATTAGGGGAAGATTCTTGCTTGCTAAGGGTGACTCTGTGTGTGTGTGTGTGTGTGTGTGTGTAAGTTTTTTTATCTTAATATTTTTTTATTTAAACTATCTGGGCTTTTTATGGGAATTTATGGGCTAAAGGAGACCACCTAATGGAGACCTCCTATCTGAAAGCCCACCCACTTGGGGACCGTTACCCCGAGTGGACGCCCAATCTCCACTCAGACCTCAGCCAGGATTCGAACCTATGCGCTCTGGGATCCCAAGGCGGCCTATTTTTCATATTAAGTCTCCCTAACATGCTATTATATATTACAAGCCCATTACGTATATTCTCTCATCTCCTCTCCTCTCTCCTTTTCTCTCCATCCCCTCCTCCTCCTCTCCTTTCCTTTACTTTTCTCTCCTCCCCGCCTCTACCGTCTCCTGCTCCCCTCAGTCCTCTTCCCTCGCCTACCATTCATTAGTCTCCGTCCAAACACACTTTAAATATTTGGTTCTGTGGTGTACGATGGCCCTTCAACACTAATAATGATGAATGGCACTCCCGCTCTTGCCCTTTACTTTCCTTATTTTAATTCCTAACCTTTTCTTTTTTTAACTTCATCTTTCGTTCTGTTCAATTCTTACACCCTCCGCAAGTCAATGGTGATCGTTGTCCTTGCTTTACCCCTTCCCCAATCTTCCTCTCAGTGATGTATGATTTTATTATTATCATTTTTCTTGCTCTATATTTGACCTTCTAATTTGCTAAGGGAAAAGTGCGGTACAAATAATTCAAGCCCCTTTTTCTCCCCTAACTTCATCCTCCCTGCCCCTGCCCCTCCCTTCTTCCACCCTTCCTCCCTCCCTCCCTTCATTCCCTTCCCTCAACTAAAGGGGTAAATAACTTTGACTTATTTGCGGCTGAAAAATTGGTGTGAGTGCAGTGGTGGATGGAGGGTGGAATGGACGGGGCAGATTTAATTCACCTTCACATCATCGTCATAAACACTGAATTGGTGGTGGTGGTGGTGGTGGTGAGTGTCCGTGTTGGTTCACTCTTCACTTTATGTGTTCATGTATTTAGTAATTTATTTATGATTTTATTTTCTATTTTTTTCCCTGTTTTAGTGTAGTTATGCTTATAGGATGTATGTTTCTTTGAATTTACTTACTTATCAGTATGTTTGACGGTGTTTTTTTTTTTTTTTTTTGTCTTCCTACACGTTTATTTATTTACTTTATTGCTGTTGTTTACTATTTTTTTCTTAACTCTCTCTCTCTCTCTCTCTCTCTCTCTCTCTCTCTCTCTCTCTCTCTCTCTCTCTCTCTCTCTCTCTCTCTCTCTCTCTCTCTCTCTCTCTCTCGTTTCCAATCCACTGTATTGTTTTTTCAGTCAGTCTCCTGTCTTTACTATTTCACATCTGTCTGCAAGCTATTAAATACCTTTGCAGTTCACTACTTCCCGCGCTGCTTCAAGTCCACGTTTCTTCTCGTTGATTCTCTCCACCGCACGCTTCACAGGAGGAGGAGGAGGAGGAGGAGGAGGAAGAGGAGGATGACAACTGTTAATGTGTTGCTTGAAATATTGCATTGACAGTTGGCTAAAGGACAGTGTTATTATGTTGCCTGAATAAGTAACTGTGTGTGTGTGTGTGTGTGTGTGTGTGTGTGTGTATACATTAATCATAGCGTGGCCATCTCGTGGAACGTTCTCGAGTTAGGAAGTGTGAAGAGGAAATTACATCAGGAATGAATGTGTCCGTGGAGTGTGTGTGTGTGTGTGTGTGTGTGTGTGTGTGTGTGTGTGTGTATGTGTGTGTGTACCCTCATGTGGTGGAGGTGACGCCAGGACTGACTCACAGGCTCGCTTCTTCACCAAATGAGTTACTATTGACCTGCGTGACATCACCTGCCGCTGGTCACTTCACCTCGTCTCACCTGGCCTGACTTCATGTGACCTCACCTGACCTTATGTGATCTGGCCTCGTTGGCTCATCGGATCATATCATTACTTGGTATATTTTTTATTATTCATTTATTCATTCCTTTTATTTTATTTATTTATTTTTTGTTTTGTTTATATCAATGTATGTCATACGTTTCCAATTCTTTTTTTTATTTATTTCTTCATTCTTACTAATTTTTATAGGACTGAGTTTTCTTTAATCTATTTTTGCTTATTTATTTATTTATTTGCGCAGTAACAAAGAGTAAAAAACATGGAATAGTGTAGGACCAAGAGGAGGGAAAACATGAGATATAAATGGAAGAGAGAGAGAGAGAGAGAGAGAGAGAGAGAGAGAGAGAGAGAGAGAGAGAGAGAGAGAGAGAGAGAGAGAGAGAGAGACAGGTGAAATTTTAATTATTTGTTGTTATCGTTATTGTCATATTATTCTTTTTTTCACTCTTATTATCAATGTACATTATTTTACCGACACAAATAATTTCTAGTTGGTATCCCTCTATTTTTTTTCTATTTCTTTCTTTCTTTCTTTCTTTTTATATTCATTTACTATTCTTTCCTGTATGAGTCAATTTAGCACAAGTGTGATATTTCGTTGGAACAATTTTCCCCTCCACTTTTCACCACAAAACACCACCTTGACTAACGCGGGAGTAATTACACACATTATATTAACTATTTTAAGTGGATTACGAAAAAAATAGAAATAAAAATCTAGACACCCGTACCTTGTTTGTATCGCTGTTAATCCAACTTGATGGCAAAGATATTATAGGAATTACTATGCACTATGGAAATAATAATGTAAATGTTGTACTTTTAATCACATCACACCGGGATTAACAAAGCGGAAAGCTGATGATGGCACGGGAGAGCATCACATGAAACTGTTGTGCCGCTTGAATTGTGAGTTTAGTTTTGCGGGCGTGGCATTTAAGGTGAAAGAGATACGGGAGTCTCAGCCACGCCCACGCCCACATGCACACGCGTCTTGCTTGCTTCCTTATTAGTAACGGTGCTTTGTGACTCATTCTTGCGGTAATTTTTTTTTATATGGTGTGTGTGTGTGTGTGTGTGTGTGTGTGTGTGTGTGTGTGTGTGTGTGTGTGTGTGTGTGTGTGTGTGTGTGTGTGTGTGTGTGACGAGCTATGTTTTCCTTATATAGTCATAGTTAATATTTTGAATATTCAAGTAAAAAAATACTTTTCATCAACATACTCACAATAAACTACTGCTACTACTACTACTACTACTACTACTACTACTACTACTACTACTACTACTACTACTACTACTACTACTACTACTACAGCTGGTGCTGCTGCTGCTTTGCTGCAATAACAATAAATGAATAAAAGAAATGAACATAGAAAGAGGAAAAGTCAAATTTGTCTTTTCTCGACTACAGAAATATTACGAAATTAGATGTGTAAAATGTTTTAGATTGTGGGGAAAGTTATTTAACAGTTAAAGGATTAAACTTGAATTGTACGAATGTGGAAAAATGTTGGGTGAATCTAGACTGAATAATAAAAGCTAGAGAACAGTATGTGCTTTTAAAACGTGATTACAACATTTTTGTACGATATATGGAAGTTATTCTAAATTCATTCCTAAATATTTGTATTTAAGCTGTTTTTATGGCTGTTACGTCTTTTTATTCTATGTACTGGATCAAACTCTCGACCAGTCAATTGAATTTATATTGTTAAATGTTTGTTTATATTCTTTCACTAAACAAAATAAGGTCCAAATAACATTATCTATAAGCTTGTCATATTGATACTCTTACTAATACTGCTGATAATAACAGATTTATTAGAAGATGCAATCAGGCAGGAAAGAGTAGTCGTTATTGCACTGTTTAGTTGAGGTGTAAGTCTGTATGTACTAGATATATGCTTTATTCAATACAAACTTTATTCAACGAAGGTTATTCCTGACACCATGGCTTGGCTGTTCCTTGATCCACAGACACATGTCACAGTGATCTCACGGGAACTGTGCTGTGCTGTGCTGTGCCGCGTTGGGCTTTTCGTCGCCGAAATATTCCAGTGAGCGGCGCCCGCACCTCGTGGCAATCATCTCATTCTTTATGCACATACATTGATTCGCGATAAATTGATTCGAATTGCGCTGTGCGAATTCGAAATTTAGGTTTTGTAGCACGTCACAGTTTGCCACAGTTCACTTCACTTGCGTACCTCTTGCCAGCAATGGCGTCCACAAAGCTTACGAAATAGCTGTGATGGTTTTAGTACCTAATGGGTGTTTTTCTGCAGTATAACGCCATGTCGGTGACCGAGGAACCTGCTACTCACGCTCGTAAAGGGTTGCAGACGTTTGATGTTGATTTTTTATTCATATAACTTACATTAAAACGGATCAATGTCGAAATATTAATGATTTTTTTTCTTTCATAGTTTGTGAAATGTTCCTTTTTTAATTTATCCACTGCCATAAAGTTTCAAAAGCCTTCCCCGTGACGACGTAGAAAAGTATACGTATTACTCTTAATGAAAAGCCCACGCACACCCAACCTTAAGCTGCTCTCAAATTTCAACAGTGAACACACACACACACTCTCTCTCTCTCTCTCTCTCTCTCTCTCTCTCTCTCTCTCTCTCTCTCTCTCTCTCTCTCTCTCTCTCTCTCTCTCTCTCTCTCTCTCTCTCTCTCTCTCTCTCTCTCTCTCTCTCTCTCTCTCTCACCTCCTAGTCATGACATATATACGACAAATAATTACAAATGGAATTGAACCCCAAACTGATCCGTCCGGTGGTCCAGTGATCACACACACACACACACACACACACACACACACACACACACACACACACACACACTATTGCCAGCCGTGACCATCCGAGGCGCCGTTCCGCTTGTGGTGAATGGTTGATGTACTTACGTACATACCTCAACGTGGCTCGTAAAAAGTGATGTGGTCTTGTTTCTTTTTCTGTGGATTTTCAGTTGTGCCTTGTATATAACTTCTTCATTCTTCGAGACAGTAATGTTCCTAGCGGTGCGGAATGTTATAGTATAAAAAAGGAGTGGAATTAAGTGAGAGGAATGCAAGGAAGGGAAAGTTCAGAGGGAAAAAGAGTAAAGAGAAAGCAAAGAGAAGGGAAAAGGGAAATCAAAGAAAGAGACAAAGTAAAGGAAATGGAATGGATGAGGGGAAAGTGAAGAAAAATAAAGTAAAAGCAAGGAAATTAAAGTAAATAAAAGAAAAAAAAGAAGCAAAGGAAAGGAAATGTAAGAAAGGAAAAAGAAAGAATAAAAAGGTGAAAAGAACACAATGATAGAAAGGGGAGAGGATTAGAAGGAAAGGAAAATGAAAGAAGGACTAAAAGAAGGGTATACTTTAGTTTGACCTCCTATCTTGTCGTCTGGGAAACGCGGGACAAACTAGGTCAAATTAATGTTTTTCTTGACGTCCTCGCTATCTTCTTATAATCTCATTCCCTTTCGTTTCTTGCTTAAGTCCACACAAATCTTCATCCTTTCTGTGTCCGTCTATACGCCTGTCTGTGTGGCCGTCCGTCAGCCTTTCTGCTCGTTTTTCCGTCTGCCAGTTATTTGATTTAGCGATATCCCCCGATTCGTTTGTGGTCCGCATCAACGCTCTCTCTCTCTCTCTCTCTCTCTCTCTCTCTCTCTCTCTCTCTCTCTCTCTCTTTCCAGTTTCCTTCCTGATTACTTGTCTCTCCCGCTCCCACCCCTCCTTCCTTTCCTCCACAGTTGGTCGATGCCCTCAGAAGTGGACATTGGAACAAGCATGACGTCACTCTAAAGACTTCGACAAGGAGTGGTCTTTGTCTCTTATCACTGGGGTTTTTGGTGGTTATTAGTGGTGGTGGTGGTGGTGGTGGTGGTGGTGATGGTGGTGGTGGTGGTGGTGGTGGTCGAGTTTCTCCTGCAGGGAAGGTAGTCAAATAGGTGTGTGTGTGTGTGTGTGTGTGTGTGTGTGTGTACGTGTGTGTGATGGTCATGTGTTTAGTCTAGTGACTCAGTGAATAGTGAATACTGGTCAGTGTGTGTTTGGGGGGTGGGTGGGTGGGTGGGGCGGGGGGGCAGGGCAGGTAGTGTGTGTGTGTGTAGCGGTGGGTTAGGGTTGCTGGCTGTCTCTTAGTGAGGGTTGGGATGAGTTGGTGGGTTTGGTTCGAGTATAATGTTGATGTTTTATTTTAGTTTGCTTTATGCTTTGGCTGTTCTCTCTCTCTCTCTCTCTCTCTCTCTCTCTCTCTCTCTCTCTCTCTCTCTC
>CM035189.1:23975727-23978014 GCA_020233015.1 Callinectes sapidus | reverse complement strand
GAGAGAGAGAGAGAGAGAGAGAGAGAGAGAGAGAGAGAGAGAGAGAGTATTTCATTATATTTCTCTTTTTCTTCACAGCAGCATTTTTAGGGTTAATGACTATGTTGTTGTTGTTGTTGTTGTTACTGGTGGTGGTGGTGGTGGTGGTGGTGGTGGTGGTGGTGGTGGTGGTGGTGGTGGTGGTGGTGGTGGTGGTGATGGCGGTGGTGGTGGTGATAATGATGCTGGTCCCGCTATAAAAGTACTACAACTATTTTACTACATTTCATTTCCCTCCTCCTCCTCCTCTTCATTCTCATCCTTCTGCTGCCCTACTTATAGATACTTCTACTATTAATTCCTCCATTTACTTTTCCCTCCTCTTCCCTACCATCATCATCATTACCTTGTTCCTGCTCTTCCTCTTCCTCTTCCTCTTCCTCCTCCTCCTCCTCCTCCTCCTGTTCCGCATCGTCAGTAATCACACACAACACACACATAATTCCCGCTTCCTCTCACGGTCCCCTTTCCCCTCCCAGTTTCCACCTTAGTAACTACACACGAGATGAATGCCGATCAACTTAACCCCCCCTCACCCCCCCCCTCTCTCTCTCTCTCTCTCTGCTTCTTTCATTTTTTTATTCTAGTCACTGTCCCTCCCGTCCTCCTCCTCCTCCTCTTCGTCTCTCTCCTTTCCTTAAGATTCCTATTTTTCATTCACATTTTTTTCCTCCATTCGTATCCTTATCCTCTATCTGCTCGATTTTCTCCTTTTGTACCTTCCTCATTTCTTATTCAAGTCCTTATTTTCTTCATCTTTTTCTTCCCCCTCATTTTTCTCTTTTTTTTTTTATTTTTTACTCGTATCCTTGTCCTCTTTCTTATCCTCTTTTTGATTTGTTCTTATCCCCTTCATCACTATTATCATCATCATCATCATCATCATCATTGTGTTTGTCGTTATCATCTTCTCCATCTCTTCTTTTCTTTTCTTCTTTCATTATATCTATCCTCCTCCTCTTCTTTTCCCTATGCACTTATTCTCTTCCTCCTCCTTCTCCTCCTCCTTCTCCTCCTCTACAACTTTCCTGCTTCTGCCAGTCCTTCACAGCTGCTCCAACACGGCACCGTCACTGGGCCTTTGATGTCTAGCTTTGTACAAAATAGTGAAAATATGCCAGTATTTCAAAAGGACTGAAAATACTAAAAACTGCAAGCAAGATAGACAAAAATTCATCAGATTAAATCATACAGTGAACAAGAGCATGTCTCCCTAAAAAATGTTGGTATGGTCGTTGACAAAGGCTCTGAGGAATTCGTTGTGTTTTCAGGTGCTGTGGTGTTGTGGAGGTAGAGGTTAAAGGTGTTAGTAAACTGTGGGGGTATGGTAAGAGGAACTGTAGTCATTTAGTTAGTTGGCTTATATACACGGCAGATGCTATAATTGGTATGCCTATTACTTACGTCCACCTCTCTACTTTTGTCCATATGTGTTGGCAGATGCCCGAGGACTTTCAACTGACTCTGTACTATGATATGATTGACTGGGTTTAGGTTTGTTCCAGTCATGTACCACTCTGAGAAACGCTCTTTTTTTTTTTCTTTATTTTCTCCAGAACGTACCTTTGTTACTCTTAAACTTATTACCTCTTATCTTCTTATTAATTATTGTACACAAGCCAATAAAGATATCATTATCATTATCATTACCCAGCCACTGACCCCACTGATTAGGTAACCTTGGCGCTACACCGTAAGGCGAATACCTGGGCTTCTGTTGA
Organism: Callinectes sapidus; assembly: GCA_020233015.1. Lineage (NCBI taxonomy): Eukaryota > Metazoa > Arthropoda > Malacostraca > Decapoda > Portunidae > Callinectes > Callinectes sapidus. The sequence continues at coordinate 23,976,254 of CM035189.1, read as the reverse complement.
CGATGAAGAAAAATAGTTATCGGGGGTTTTGTTCATCTGTATAACATGTACAGGTCATACAGAGATAAGCTCAGAAACTAAGAAATGCTCAAGACGCCATAAACTTGTGTGAATCTGCTCGCAAATACAATCATGTCCACCTCTTTATCGTGTAGGACAACTGCATGTCTCTATGGTTGTTCAACGCCGGCTATGTTTATGTAATGTCCTGTCTCTTAAGAAATTCACATATGCTGGGTTTTTTTTTTCGAAGATACAACAAACTTTTCACTCAATTAATTTTAGTTGCCACACGCAGCCACACAACATTCTAGCCACTACACTTTATCTCAGATGTTCGTCGCTCATTAATAAGTACATAACGTAATACAAAACAACCAGTGTCTGATGACAAGAGATGTATCACAAGCAGGAGTGAATAGAATGCTTAATGGTATACTCTCACTCACTCAACACACACAGACAGAAACTCACGGAACGCTCGTGTCAGCTTCCTGTTCTCCCTCAGTCACCAAATAGATCAGAGT
>CM035189.1:23965727-23970727 GCA_020233015.1 Callinectes sapidus | reverse complement strand
CGTGGCAAACAACAGCTTGTAAAGAAACTGCTTATTTCAACGTTCTCAGAAATACAAAAAATAAACACCTCTCTTTTCTCTTCTTCCTTCTCTTCTTTTTTTTTTAACCTTTTTTTACTATCACCTCTTCTATTACTCGTTTTCTTCCTCTTTTTTTTTTTCCTCGACTTTTTTTTCGTGTTCGTCTTCCTCGCTCTTTTTTTATAGTGGCTTCTTATAACTTTTTCCTCGTTCTCTTTCTCCTTCTTGGCATCTGATTCTTATGATTTTTTGCTCTCCTCCTCGCCTTCCTACTCTTTCTTCTTCTCCCTCCCCCCCCTTCTATTTCTTCTCCTCCTCCCCCTTCTCATACTCCCACACTTCATTGTTTTTCACACTTTTCTCACCCGTGTGTATGCAATCTCTTTTTCTTCTTCTTCTTCTTCTTCCTCCTCCTCCTCCTCCTCCTCCTCCTCCTCCTCTTCCTCCTCCTCCTCCTCCTCCTCTTCCTTCTTTTCGTCTCTTGCACTCGATCGTTATAGCAAAGCCTTTATGAAGAGGTGTGTGTGTGTGTGTGTGTGTGTGTGTGTGTGTGTGTGTGTGTGTGTGTGTGTGTGTGTGTGTGTGCGTATGTGTTTGTGTGTGTGCGTGTGTGTGCGAAAGTGCACTATTAAGGGCTTATGCCAGCAACAACGCAAGAAGATTAAAAAAATACGAAATTAAAAAAAAAAAACAATAGGTAGAAGACTGGTATTCAGATTTCACAAATGGAAGAGAGATAAAAGAAAAAAAACATATGTATAATAAATAAACACAGACACACAGACAGATAAGTGCAGACACAAAAACAAAGACAAAACGGACAAACACAGACAGAAACAGAGACAGACAGAGAGAGAGATAGAGAGAGAGAATAATGAAGTTTCCAGACAGGTTCCAGGAAGGCGCCACATCTGCTTGGAGTGAGAACAATGGTGGTCGTGTGGTGCTGAAATTATGTATTGTGACGTCCAGAGGTCCCAGTTGGGCACAGAGGACAAACATGAGTAGAGAGAGAGAGAGAGAGAGAGAGAGAGAGAGAGAGAGAGAGAGAGAGAGAGAGAGAGAGAGAGAGAGAGAGAGAGAGAGAGAGAGAGAGAGAGAGAGAGTGTGTGTGCAAGACTTTTTATGCAAGAGGGGGGAAGCTGGCCAAGGGTAAGAAAAACAAATAGAATTAAAAAAAACACTAATTTGCCAGTCCCCTTCATGGTAAAAAAATTTAGCTTCCCTCTTAAATAAAGTCAAGTCATTGGAGGTTGGAAATACTGAAACAGGTAGGGAGCTCCAGCGTTTACCAGACTGGGATGACACACGCACACACATACGAGTTAGGTTAGGTTAGGTTAGGTTAGGTTAGGTTAGGTTAGGTTAAGTTAGGTTAGGTATACATAATATATAGGCATAACCCCACATGCCTTCACTTGCCTTCCCTCCCCATCCCTCCCACCCTCACATCCCTTCCTACTCACTACCTAAACTGATAACCGCAAAATCAGCACTACTATATCTACGCACACATTGAAACTTCTACATAGCACATTAGTTGCCTTGAATGAAAGTAGGACAGAGAGAGAGAGAGAGAGAGAGAGAGAGAGAGAGAGAGAGAGAGAGAGAGAGAGAGAGAGAGAGAGAGAGAGAGAGAGAGAATCGGTAATGTTTGCAAAACTGAGCTATCAACAAACTAACATTACGTAAACGTCACCACCATCACCACCACCACCACCACCACCACCACCATTGTTACAGAGACAACGTATGGCCGGCAGCGTAGTCTGTGCAATAATGGGACCGTTTTATAATGCTTCCCTACACTAATTATTCCAGCTGAGTGGCAAAGATTAATGGACAAAAATTGGCGTTTTGGGGTAGGTGTTTGTACAACGGTGAAAGACGGATCGGGTTAGTGGGGGATGGATGAGTTATGATTGGATGATCTTTCTTGGTTCGTCTTTTTGTTTTCTTCCTCTCTGTCCTATCTTCATCCTCCATTCCCCATATCCGCGTCTTCTATTCATCGTATTATTTTTTTTCCTTCCTTGTTGTTGTTGTTTTTCTTAAATTCAAACCATTTTTCTTTTGTTCCTTTTATATTCCTTATAGTCTTCCTTTCCTATTCTCGTTACTTCCACTTCTTCCCTTTATCCCCTTCCATTGTCTTCCTTATCTTCGAGTCTTCCTTCTTTCCATCTGTTTCTCTTAAATTTTTGTCTTCCACTTTTCTCTTCACCTCTCTTATAAATTTCCTTTCCCTCATTACTTCACCAATATTTTTCCTTTTCATCTTTTCCTTTACCCTTCCGACACTCCACATCTCTGCCTTCCCCTTCCCTTCCCTCATTACACTACTCTTCTCCCCCTTCCTCTCTTGCCACTAGACCTGTTTTCTCTTCCACTTCCTTCCTGTTACCCTCTCTTCCTCTTCCCCTTCCCCATTTATTCCCCCTCCCTTTCTCTCTGTCTCTCCTCCCTGTCCGTTCCCAAAGTTTATTCATCTACCTCCTTCCCTTTATCATTCCCCTCTCTCCCTTTTCCCTTTTACTTCCTTCCTGTTACCCTCTCTTCCTCTTCCCCTTCCCCACTTATTCACCCTCCCTTCTCTCTGTCTTTCCTCCCTGTCCGTCCCCAAAGTTTATTCATCTACCCCCTTCCCTTTATCATTCCCCTCTCTCTGTCTCTGTCTGTCTCTCTCTCCACCACCATCACTCCCACCACCACAACCTCGGGTCATCGTTTTGAAACTGTGCAGAATTAAACCACTACGCTGGCCGCAATGTATTAGTTTTGTCGCTGCGGGTTGTCAACTGTTTGGGCGATAGCGATTCTACTTTGTGATTGATGTGGCGGGCTGAAATAAATAAATAAAAAGGAAAAACGGGGGATCGACGGCAATAATTTGCTGTAATGCCATCCGTTTATCAGTGAGTGTAGCGGCTTTGCAGAGAGAGAGAGAGAGAGAGAGAGAGAGAGAGAGAGAGAGAGAGAGAGAGAGAGAGAGAGCAGGGTCGGGGAAGGCAAGCTGAGTTAGAAAGAGATACGGAAATAAAACCCAGACAGAGACATATAGATGCGCTCACACACACACACACACACACACACACACACACACACACACACACACACATTCATTTGGAGTTGGCCCCGGGCTATCCAATCTGCCTGGATCACGCAGACAACTAAGCCAGCAGCAGCCAAACCCACACCGCCCACACCGACATCCATCTCCCCGTCCACCGGCCCCACCCAACACACGCACACACCCACACACATGCAAACACCCCATAACACCCATACACAATCACCCACACTTCCCCCCGTGGCATCCAACACATACAAAGGTGGATGGATTAATGCTGTTACTCACTCACCCATCCCTTCCTATCTCCGTTTTCAAGTCTTTTTCAATCCTTATCTCCCTCACACCTCTCTCGCTATAACCCTGTCTTTTCGTTTCAACTGTATCTCTCACTTCCACACCGTATGCCTCTCTCCCCTCCCTTCCTTCGTCCCCCACCTCTCCCTCCTCTCCCCCGCCTTTCATCTCCCTCTCCCTCCCTCGCGCCACTACTAGACGTCTCCAGCAGCGACCATAAGAAGAAAAAACGCGATCCCCAATTCCATTTTCTTTGCCTACATTTTCAATTTCGCGTAATGGAAGGGAGGAAAGGGAAGGAAAGTGGGGGAGGGGTGCTGCTCAAGGACAAGCAGGCTCTCTCTCTCTCTCTCTCTCTCTCTCTCTCTCTCTCGACCTTTTAGCCGCCACATCGACGACTTACGGCGTGGCACTTTTTCTTTGGGTGTTAGTGGAAGAAAACGGAGAGCGGTGAAGGGAGGACTGGAATTAGCAGACTGTTGTGTAAAGTCGCAGGTCGTCCTGAAAAATACGGGACTCACGAGACACCCAGCTCCCCTCTCTCTCTCTCTCTCTCTCTCTCTCTCTCTCTCTCTCTCTCTCTCTCTCTCTCTCTCTCTCTCTCTCTCTCTCTCTCTCTCTCTCTCTCAACTCACCTATACTGTGGCGGGGGATGAGCGTGGGCGACACAGGGCAGCACCAGAGGTTTGGATTCCGTGACTTTGACGGTCCCAGACTTGGTAACCATTCTCGGGGCCTGCCTCTCTCTGGGGTCTGAAGGGGAGAAGAGGATGGTGGTCGTGTTATTTCTATTCGCCTCACTCCCTATGAAGAATCTTTGTACGCAGATCGAGGTAAATACTTCATAAGGTCATATTCTACTTCAGTACCGGGACACTTTGTTTGGGTGTGATGAGACGATTTTATTGATATTATGAAGGCTGTATTGAGGTTAGAAAATTAATGGTCAGAGTGTGTGCTGTTTTAATCCGCATATGAGTTTCTGAAATGGTATGAAATCGACAAATTGTAAGGAAAATAACTGTGAAAATGCGTCCCAGTAATGAAGGGGTTAATGTACCACTTGTTAATTGAAAGAGTGTGCACTATTGTAATCCACACATGAGTTTCTGAAGCGGTATAAATTTGATAGGTAATAAGAAGAATAAATGTGAAAATGCGTCCCAATAATGAAGGAGTTAATATAGCACTTGTTATCTGAAAGAGTGTGCACTATTGTAATCCACACATGAGTTTCTGAAGCCGTATAAAATCAGCAAATAATAAGGAGAATAACTGTGAAAAAGCGTCCCAGTAATGAAGGGGTTAATGTAGCACTTGTTAATTGAAAGACATTGAGTGGTGGTTGATAATTGCATTACTGTTTATGGGGAGGGGAAAAATGGTATACTTGATATTGTTATTGTTGTTTGTTTGCCGCTTTTTTTGGTGAGTGTTTTTTCTTTCTTCTTTAAGTGTGTGTTATTTTATCTATTAGCTTATTTATTTTATTCTATTCAATTGTTCTTTATTCACTCGTTTAATTCTTTCCTTTTTTTTTTCTTTCTATTTTATTTTTATTTATTCATCTGTTATTCATTAATTTTTTATGAGCAACATTTTTTCTCTAGGT
>CM035189.1:23824435-23831935 GCA_020233015.1 Callinectes sapidus | reverse complement strand
CCCACTAACACACACACACACACACACACACACGCACACACACACATACGCACGAACATCCCACGCCAGCCCTGCACACACACACACACACACACATACATACACACTCGTCTTAATAATAAACTGTTAACAATCATAACTATACATTTCTTTCAGTTGTGGTAAAATCTGTATTCTTCATTACAATTACCATTAACTTTATATTTCTCAACCTTAGTCAATGGTTTGTGGTTTGAGGCAGGGCGGGGCGGGGCGGGGCGGGGCAGGGTGGGGAAGGGGGGCGGGGCAGGGCTGGCGTGGGGGGCGGCGTGGGGTGTGTGGTGCGGGGCGGGGGGTGGCGGGCGGGGGAGTGGATCACCTTCTAAAATGTGGCAGTGAAAAACATTTGTTCGTACAAAAGTTATCATAATTTTTTTTATTTTTTTGTTGTCCACGCAAAAAAGGTTTTATTTTTTATTTTAACGGTATCAAAAACGGTTGGTTTATATTTTTTTGTTGTTTTTTTTGTTTTATTTCTCTCACGTCGGTTTATTTTTGGGATTTTTTCGAGTTTTTATTTGTTTTTTTATATATTTTTTTCTTTTTTTCCTTTCCACATGGCAGTGAAAAAAATTGACATGAATTATTCTCTCCTTTCCTTGTGTGTGTGTGAGTGTGTGAGTGTGTGTGTGTGTGTGTGTGTGTGTGTGTGTGTGTGAGTGTGAGTGTGTGTGTGTGTGTATGTCTGTTTATACACATGACATCTTCCACGCACACACGCACACACACTGAAGTAGAAAACCTAACAAACAAACTAACAAACGGCATATCTATCACAAAAAACGTGTGTGTGTGTGTGTGCGTGTGTGTGTGTTTGTGTGTGTGTGTGTTCTTCAATTAGAAGTTATTCATTTTTTCATTTTTTGTTGACAATTTAATGTTTTGTCAAATTTCCATCAATTTCTTCAGTATTTCCAATCAGGTTTTGTTATTTTTGCATTTTTTGTTAATTTCTTGACAATTTCTCCGGTATTTCTGACCAATTTCTGATTTATTTTGCGTTTTTCGGTAATTTCTGGTTAATTTCTTCGGTATTTCTTCTGTATCATTATCATTATCATTATTACACCTACAAACTCTTCTCTTAATATTAACATCCTTTTTACAATATTTATTATTATTATCATTACAATTAAACGCCAATTAACCATAAAAACGCCTCGGTTACGTACACACACACACACACACACGCACACACACACACACACACACACACTCCCATACACACACACACACATGTATGTACAACCTTAGTAAAAACAAAAAATAATAATAATAATAATAAAAGAAAACATTTCGATCCCATACCATCGACTATGAAACTATTAGTGGCAGTGAAAACATACCCTACATACACCCTACTACACCTTAGGGACACTCTGACACACCCTAGAGACAGTCAACACCGTTCAACACCTCCTTGCAATATGGTCACCCTGGCGATATTACAAGTAGCATTTTTCAGGGCATTTCTACACCCTACACCCTTGCAACACCTTAAGAACACAGTGTACGTGGCCTCCTACACCCTGCGTCACCCTAAAAAACCTAGACACACTTTGCAATGGTTAGGGCGGCTGGCTGGCTGGCTGGCTGGCTGGCTGGCTGGCTGGCTGCCGTCACCCTAGACAAACTTATCAACAACACTCTAAATACATTACGAACACATCTGAGGTCTTTACACCCAAAATATCACTAAAAAATAACATGTACAGTACTCTTTTTATTTTCTCTACAAGCTGGGGTGGTCAATGGTCACCCCAGCTAATTAATGTGAACACCCTTATTAAGTGCATCCCAGTCAGTACACCCCCAATGGCAGTTTACGTTGGCATTGACACTCTGCATAAGATACCCATGTCACCCTGGCTTGCCTCACTACAGACACCCTGAATGACTCACTCCCCACTGACACACACACACACACACACAGACAGTAAAGTTGTATGATTCTGAATATGGTTTTATGTGCGTTTGTGTGTATGTGTGTGTGTGTGATTGACATAAACACACACACACACACGAACGCACATCTATGCACGTTAATGTTCGTTTTTGGCACGTTTTGATGGGTGGACAGACAGACAGACAAACAGACAGACAGAAACACACACACAAACAGGAAAAAAAAGAGAAAAAACCCACGAAACTAGAACGAACGAACAAACAAACAAACAAACGAATAAATAACTGAAAAAAAGAGACAAAATCACAACAAAACAACAGAAAAAGGGAAGGAAAAAATGTCAATTAAAAGACCCACTATTCTTGTACCTAAAAATTGGCAGTGTTTTAAAATACTTGAGTGACGACTCTTGGCAGTGATAAGGCTTAACTCAACTAGCAGTGTTGTAGTAGTAGTAGTAGTAGTAGTAGTAGTAGTAGTGATGGGGGTGGTAGTAGTAGAATTAGAAGAAAAATGAATGAATTAGAGAGAGAGAGAATCAAATATACAAACACAAACACACACACACACACACACCACAAATAAATTATACACACACACAAATAAATAAGACGCAATAATATAGGTAGAATAACTGGCAGTGTTTGGGCACGTACGCACACACACACACATACACACACGCACACACACACACACACGGACCAAGATCATATTTCTGCTATTTTTGAAACGAACGGCACAAAATCTTCTTTAAATCAACAGTGTTTGTTAAGTATCACTGTCCACACTTAACCCCTTCAGTACTGGGACGTGTTTTCACATTAATTCAGGTTATTATTTGATTTTCCACACCTTCAGAAACTCATGTGGGGGTTAAAATAGTACAGAGTGTGGCCATTAATGTTGTCACCTCCACACACCCTTCCTAATGGCAATAAGTGTCTATTTACACCCAAAACTCAAGGTCAAAATGTGTCACCCAGTAGTAGCACTGAAGGGGTTGAGGAAGTGTTCATTACAAACATATATAAGGTATTTATTTTCATTTACGTACATTTAGGCCTTCAATTTATGTTTTACCAGGTCAGGAGTGAATGTATACTTATCTCTCTCTCTCTCTCTCTCTCTCTCTCTCTTGTCTGTCTGTCTGTCTGTCTTTTTTTTTGTCTTGTTTGAATAATAAAGAAAACATTAAGAACATTCACACACACACCCGAGAGAGAGAGAGAGAGAGAGAGAGAGAGAGAGAGAGAGAGAGAGAGAGAGAGAGAGAGAGAGAGAGAGAGAGAGACATTCATTCATTCCTGAGTGTAAATCATTCCTCGTACAGCAAATAAATAAAATAAAAATGAAATGAGACAAATGAATAAATAAATAAATAGATAAATAATAGTAGTAATAGTTGTTGCCCCTGAAAATATTCCAAAAAATCCTGAGATGGTATTGAAGGAAATAAATAAATGAATAAGTTAATCAAAAATGCATTCCGTATAACACACACACACACACACACAAACACACACACCCTTCAACAAAACCTAACCTAATGTAACCCAACGCACAAACACACACAATATATAGGAGACACAGCGGTAATAATAGTAATAATAATAATAATAATAATAATAATAATAAATAGTGGTAAATGATGGAGTTATCATTGCCCTTGTTATTGTTAACAGCATTGTGGGAAATTCATTCAGATGGCGAGAAATTAAGGAAATACTCAATTAATACTGTGAAGGAATATTGTAGAAGGAAATATATGGATTTTGAGAAGGAAATGATGAAAAGCCAATAAATAAACAAAAAAAATATGGTTCAAATTGCTGGAAATTAAAGATTTTCAAATATTAAGGAAAATGATGCAAGAAACAGATGCATTGTGGGAAGTGGGAAGAAAATTATAGAAATACAATTGAATATTAAAAAAAAATGGACTAAAATGGTAAATTATATGAGCAGTGTCCAAAAATAACGTAATTTGTAATAATATGAAGGAGAATATCACTCAAGAGGGAAGTTATTGAAAAATTTACCTGGAAAAAAAGAAGAAAAATAATGAGGAAACATGAGACACACAGACATACACACACTCACACGCACACACAGAAAAATACACAAAATAAATACATAATCAAAATTAGAGATGATAGCAAGAGAATGACATCAAAATAACATAGAAAAACATAGAGAATAGTAAAAATAATTCACACAGAGACATAGATATTCAAAGGACATGTACAGAAATGGTATTAAATGACACGCACACACAAAATAATGGATAAAGATGAGGAATAATTGAATAAAGCACAGAATAAAGATAATATAAGATAATGAAGGGAAAAAATGAGAAATTAGACAAAAAATATGTATTAAAACCAAATTTTCTCCACTCGACACTGCTGGAAGTGAAGGAAAAAGGGAAAAAAGGAAATTAGACACAAAATAGAAATAATATGTCCACAATTTTCCTGTCGTCTTGTGGAATTAAATGTATTGGCAGTTTTTTCCCCTCTAATAATGAAAAGAAGGGAAATTGATGGAGGGAAAAAGGGAAAACAAGAAAATTAGACACAATAAAAGTAAAAATTGTTCTTCCCACTGTGAAATGAAATGTAAAGAATGAATCAATAAATAACTAATACGTGAATAATGAAACAAAGGAAAAAATAATAAATAGAGAAAAAAGAGAAAGGAAATTTAGACACACAATGCAAATAATGAGAAAAAAATGTTTGATTCCACACAGAATTAATGGATTTCCTATCTCTCTTAAGGGAAATATGGAAATTTTACTAAATATCTATCATTTGTTCTGAATTTCCTCAAGTAATTCAATAGAAGTCAAGAAAAATGTAAAAATCAAGATATGCAATTATTTTTCTGCTCAAATAATAAAAAGATGAATTTCCTCTGAGAAATAATGATAAAACGAACAAAACACAGCATTTCTCTTCTACATATTTCAATTTCTTTAGTAGAAATTGACACAAAAAATAAAAAACAAGAGCATATAATATTTTTTTCAGCTTAAATATAAAAAAAAGTAAGATTTCCTTAACTTAATTGAAAACGCCACATTTCTCTCCTACAATTGTCAATTCCTGAAGTAAAAAAACAGTCGCAGTTATTCATTTCATTTGTTTGTTTGTTAGTTTGTTTGTTTTCCTTATCTATGTCTGTGTCGCCGGGGTGAGAGCTGGGGTGACCTGGGGGGTGGCGGGGCCGGGCGGTGGTGGTGGTGGTGGTGGTGGTGGCGGTGGTTGTGGTGGTGGTTGTGGTGGTTGTGGTGTGGTGGCGGCGGCGGTGGGCGTTCTTTGCCTTCCTCCCTCCCCCCCACACTATGCCAAGCTGTTCAGGGGAGAAACACCACTGTCATCACTACTATTGTGTTGACTTAAGCTAATCATCATCATCATCATCATCATTGAAGGTGTCACTACTGTCAACACCAACCACACTTACCTCAGGGGTGGTAGTAGGGCTGTGGTGGTGGTGGTGCAGCGGGGCGGCCCTGGAGTGGGGTGGGGGGCAGGAGGGAGTGGTGGTGGCGCGGCGCCCCGCCCCCCTGGTACGCCGGGGGGTGTCGGTGGTGGTGGTGGTGGTGGTGCGGTGCGTATGGCTGGGGTGGTGGTGAGCGGCGGTGGTGGTGGTGGTGGTGGTGAGCTGAGCGGCTCCTCCACTGCCAGTTTTTGCCTTTGGGGCGGAACTTGGCGTGGTGCGGCGCGGTGGTGGGGCTGTGGTGGTGGTGGTGGTGGTGGTGATGTCCACCACCGCCCCCATGATGGTGGCTGTGGTGGTGGCTGCTGCTGTGGTGGTGGCTGTGGCTGTTGTGGTGGCTGGTGTTGGTGTTGTTGTTGTTGTTATTGTTGGTGGTGGTGGTGGTGGAGGCAATGGTGGTGGTGGTGTTGGTGGTGTTGTTGTTGTGGTGGTGGTGTGGTGTGGGTGGTGGGGAGCCCTCCAGTGGAGTGAGCTGTTCCTTGTGGTAGAACTTTTTCTTGAAGTGGTGGTGGTGGTAGTGGCCGGGGGGGGCGGGGGGTGAGGCCAGCCGTGTGGCCTCCACCTCTGGGGGCAGGTACGGGGGGGTGTCTGCGCCCCGTGGGGGGTACAGCCCCGGGGAGTCCGCCCCACACCGGTCTGGCGACGGCGTTGGCGGCGGCGAGGTGATGGGGGGGGTGCGGACGGCGGGGCGGGGGGACTGGGGCGTGGGGGGCCTGCCGTGTGGGATGGGGCTCGGGGAGAGAGTGGGGGGGGAGTGAGGGGAGTATGGCGGGGGGCCGGGGAGGGTGTCGCCCCGCTGGCCGCAGTCCTCTTCGGGGCGGCCACGGAACGCCCCGGGCAGCTCGAGGGGGTGCGGGTCTGGGCCGGGGGGGTGGAGGGGCCGGCCGGTGAGGGGGGAGGCCAGGCCGTCGGGGCGGGGGGAGGCCGCCTCAGTGGACTTCCTGCGTTTGTCGACCTGCGAGGCGAAGGCCACCAGCTTGTCAAACCCACTGTTGATCTTGTCCTGCCACTTCTGCAGCGGTGAGTCACTGCGGCCTGCAGGGGAGGAGGGGGAGCTGGTGAGTGGCGGGGCGGGGCGGGGCGGGGGGCGGCACACAGCACAGCACAGCATAGCACAGCACAGAAACAGTTCACTGCTTCACCTGAGCTGTGTTCCCAAGGCTGTGAGTGAAGTGACGCTGGTTTTCAAGAGCAGCAAACCTACTTACTCACTGATTCACAACAACAACAACAACAGTTCTCCCACAAAGTCCAGTACAAGTACTTTAACAACAAACCCACCACGCCACTAAATAAATACTTCAACAACCACTAAGGCAACAAGACAGAGTGACAGTTTAACAAGCTCTAAGTGAACCTAACCTAATTATTAATGACTCACAGTTTAACAAGGTACAAGTCAACAACAAACACCATTAAATACTTCCACAAGCTCTACGTTAACAAGGAAGTGATAGTTGAACAAGCTTTAATAGAAGTTGAAAGCATTTTTAAGGTGCTTTTACAGTGCTAGTGAAGGATTAGCAGTATTACACTAAGCTGTCAGCAGGAATGTTCTTTTGAAAGGCTCTCATTGAAGTGGTGTGGCTTTTAGTTAAGGCTGTTCCAATGACATTTACTATGCACTACTAACAGGAGAAACAATCTTCAACTGTCGTATAAATAACACTCAAATTCAAGTAATGACACTTTTAAAGGTACTATTTTTGGCAGAATGAGGGAAAGACTAACATTTCTGCAGTGAGAACAGAAGGAACACTCTTGAGAACACAGCCACTCACTCAGCTCTGTGGCCTCAGAAAACAGCAGAGGTGAGACACACACACACACACACAGAGAGAAATGTTTCCAAAGTACCACTACAAATTATTACAACAAATGCACACACACAGACACACGCACAGACAGACAGACAGACATACAGACAGACAGACAGACAAGCATTAGCAAGGACAAGGAACATTAGCCAAAAAACTGTGTGAGAGAGAGAGAGAGAGAGAGAGAGAGAGAGAGAGAGAGAGAGAGAGAGAGAGAGAGAGAAGCGATACAGA
>CM035189.1:23805902-23824415 GCA_020233015.1 Callinectes sapidus | reverse complement strand
GGAGGAGGAGGAGGAGGAGGAGGAGGAGGAGGAGGAGGAGAACAACAAAAACAAAAACAACAACAACCTCAATTCTACCAACAGCAACAGCACAGCAAGAAGAGAAGGAAGTCACCCAAGAAATACAACAACAACAACAACAACAACAACAACAACAACAACAACAACAACAATGACGACGACAACCGAATCCACACTTCACATCCGCAAGTCCTGGAAATCATGCCTAAGTGTATTTCTATGTGAATATATGGGTGGTACAGTGACACTCATGCACGCGGTTGGTGGTGTGGTGTGTTCGCGTCCCTGCCTGCCTTCCAGCCTCCCCTGCTTCACTCACTCACTCCCTGCTTCACGCGTCTGCCTGTCTCCACGGTTCCTGCGTCGCCTTCTTTACGAGTGCAGAGTCAAATTCAGCGCCAAGCCTCTTATTAACAGAGATCCTTAAATATGTTGCTTCTCCTTGGACGAGTTTTTTTTTGTCTTATAATCTATCCCAAAATCCTTAAATTGGTATTATATTTTACCTATTTTCTCATCAATACATTTTTTTAAACAACCTCGACTTTTTATGGGAATTTATGAGCTAAAGAAGACCTCCTATCTGAAAGCCGTTACCTCGAGTGGACGCCCCATCACCACTAAGACCGCAGCCAGGATTCGAACCCCATGCTCTCAGGGATCCCAAGGCCTCCAGAGCGCAAGCGGTTCCACTGTACCACGGCGGCTCATTTGAACCTATTAATGAGACAATGACCAAAGTACAACACCAATTTTAGGAGGTTAAGATGGATTTTAAGTCTAGAAATTCGGCTAAGAAAAAGGTAGAGACTTAAGAATTTCAGTTAATACGGCGCCGGGGGATGAAAGTACGTACGTAGCGTCTGCCTGCGCCACCGTGTAAGTTAAGGCGTCAAGGCGCCGAGGTATTAAGTTTGGACGTCAGGAAAAGTTACGCCTGCTGGGAAAATTCGGCATCTGGATTGTGAAGAAAGTTTGACAAATATCTAGTTTAGGAATGGTAGCAATAATAATGAATATGCGGTTACAGTAGTAGTTGTAGTAGTAGTAGTAGTAGTAGTAGTAGTAGTAGTAGTAGTAGTAGTAGTAGTAGCAGCAGTAGTAGTTGTTGTTGTTGTTGTTGTTGTTGTTGTTGTTGTTGTTGTTGTTGTTGTTGTTGTTGTCGTCGTCGTCGTTGTTGTTGTTGCTATTTTAGTTGCTACTGCAGCTGTTAATGTCGTTGATGTTATTAGTATAAAAGTACCAGAAAACTTAAAAGCATCACTAATAACAACAAAAACAGTATTAGATAAAGAACTTCACCAATCAAAATATTGGACTTTGTTGTATATTCCTTTCATGAAAAAGATAAATAAATAGAATAAAAAAGAAAACAGGCATGTTGACATAATGACAATATCGATCAGGGTATCTCTTTGAAGTCAGACCCAGCGAGGAGGAGCCGCCACGATGCACCGACTTCGGGAGATACTTTTTTGATCGCGTTGTGGCTCGATGGATGAAGCAGCCGGTGTTGCAAGACTCGCTTACGTAATCCACGACGAAACACGTAACTTTCTTGTTATTTATATTCTTTGCTACATTTTTTCCCCTTCACATTCTCTATATGTTCTTTATTTCTTAGTTTTCTCCATTTTTATGACTTCCCTTTTTCCATTTCTTTGGTGTGTGTGTGTGTGTGTGTGTGTGTGTGTGTGTGTGTGTGTGTGTGTGTGTGTGTATTGCAAGGCGCGTGCCTCCTCCTGCTTGCCTTTGCATCACTCTCGTGGTAATAAAATATCCAGTAAACACAGGAGTCTGCTTGTCCACCAACCCACTTATGAAACAACACGATTTCTATCACCTGCTGCTTCTATGGCTCCTCTTCTTCCTCCTCCTCCTCTACTCCATTATCATCATCTTGCTCTTCCATCTTCACGTCCTCTCACTCTTCTTTCTCCTCCTCCTGTTTGCTCAATCTCTCCCTCTCCTGCTGCCGTAAGAGGCGAGGCGAGGCAGTGAGAGTAGTGTCCACCAGCCCAATTAAAAGTCTAGGGGCATCTCTCTCCCTTCTCTCCCTCCCTCCCTTCTCTCTTCCCTTTTCTTCCTCTCTATCTGCCGTCCCTCCAGCTTTTCTTTCACACATTCTTACCTCTAGTGGTTGTTTCTTTTTCTCTCTCTTTCCTACTATCCTTTTCTTCCCTTTTTCAACATAAGAACACAAGGAAATAAGTGAAGCTACAAGAAACTATCAGGCTTAGACGTGGCTGTACTTCGATGTAACATGTGTACCGATCTCCATGTTTTGTCTCGATTCACAAATTCGTCTAAACTTTTAAAACTCCCATTATGACTTACCCATAGCAACTTGATTACTGAGTCCGTCTCATTCATCATCTACCTTTCCCAAACTTTTACCCTTCACTCTCCTTTTCACTTCAACTCATCATCTCTTCTCATCTGATCTCGTCTTTTGTCACTTCATCTCACCTCACTTCACTTCGTAGTTTTCATCCTTTAAATTTACTAATCCTTTGTTGTTTATTGTGCAGACTTACCGTATGAACTTCTCCCTAAGCTAATTACTTTGCATTTGTTGATATCAAATTCCATTTACCATCAGTTCATCCATTAACCCTACAAGGCAACGGTATCCAAATCAGACCACATTAATCATCCTCTCTCTCTCTCTCTCTCTCTCTCTCTCTCTCTCTCTCTCTCTCTCTCTCTCTCTCTCTCTCTCTCTCTCTCTCTCTCTCTCTCTCTCTGAGCTAAACTGTACATTATAAAACATTCGCGCTCCTCAACTATTACTTGTGCGTATTGTATTCCTCTATTTTACGCGCAAAATTCTTAATCGTCAACCACTTCAATCAGCCAATCATTCACTAATTTCCACCTTCCAGTCCTGCGCTCAGCACGCAAGGAACGCCTACTTTATTTTAATGCGCATTATTTTCTCCGCTTATATTGCCGACAGTGAGCTTCATAACATCCCAAGAGCTTGGCAGACACACGGTTAAGAAAAAGCAATAAACTGCCACATTTACCGAGGCTGAGCATGGGCTGATGAGGCGTAATTCAATAAGATGGAGTAAATTTATGAGCACCTCCGAGGGAAATTATTAACACGACAAATATTGACAAAATTGTGACATTGATTGGAACAGTTTCTCCTGAGCCTGAATAAAGTAGACTGCCTTGAGTTTAAATTATGGTTTTGACAGAAAAAGAAGTCATCGAATAGTGTCTTTTAGTACATGATAATACTAATAACTAATTGATTTTTTTTACTCAATAATCACAATGCAAAGATCCAAATGTTACCCAACCTACACACCCAAAAGCTATTTACTCACCATTCATTTCACTATTCACTTCACCGCCACAAACCAAACAAGTGTCAGTTAGTTCAAGGATAATTCACACTGAAATGGAAACTTGTGGCGTGCTGACCCGGGCTAGTACATGATCTATATCTCTGGGTACGATTCCAATAGACTCCGAGTGGACTACCGAACACTCTCTCCTTGCTTGTCGAGTACATGAGAAACGGCCATCTGGGGAAATCTGTGGATGATAAACTCGTATGTCTCCACGTCACGGGCCGCCATGTGTTGAGGAGCAGGGCCAAAGTACCACCTGCAGCCTTAATCAAATGCCAAGCCGATGATGAACGCCACACAGCAGACTGCAGCCCAATGTACACTCAGGACCAATAGTCACGTCACCTGCCACACTCATCACCTACATGTTGACTATTTACCTCTTAGCAGTAATGCCTCTGATATGATGACAGACAGTCTCTCTTTGCGAATTTTGAAAGCATATACCGTCACCGAAACTATTAAAAAAACTTCAGGTTCCAAGAAAATATGTATGATAGTGGGAAAGAGTACAATACAGCTGATAAACGGTGCTTGTCCCTCATTTTAGCCCTTTTTTTAGGTGTGTGTGTGTGTGTGTGTGTGTGTGTGTGTGTGTGTGTGTGTGTGTGTGTGTGTGTGTGTGTATGTGTGTGTCCATCACCGACATGCATTCACTTGACAACTACGAGCACAAATAAAAAGTAAAAGTGAAGACGAAAGAAATTGATCACCTCACTTTTTTCTACAATCACCATTTTTTTTTTTTTTTTTACTAATTTCTCTAATAATTTTAAAACGTAAAACCAACAAAATTAACCTCCTCTCTTTTTGTTTCGTCTTTTCCATGCAAACTCTCTTTTAATGTTCTGGACTTTAACAAGCGGCGACTAAAACAACAAAGGCAGGTCGAAAAATATATAACTCACAGGTATAAACACTCGGTTCTTCAAATGAAAACCTCAAAACTGACAAGCCACAATTACGAGAAAATAAACGCGCGGGTCATCCATTAAGGGAGGCTGAAGGGTGGTCGTTTTTGCGAAAGTCAGAGTGAGTGCAACAAAAATGCGAGAGATAAATGGTGCAGAGGACAGGTGGGGGGAGAGGTGGCTGGGAGAGGGGGCGGGGAGAGTAGCGATGAGGGAGTGTGGTGTGCGAGGACTGCGTGACAAATTAATTCCTTTCCCAAAAGTGACATATGATTCCCGCGACATTTAACGCCGCCCACGCATGATAGACAATAATAAACGTGTCACGGCAATATTGTAGAGCTTTGACAAATGGCACATCAGGTGTCGCCATCCCGGCCAGCATAGATCACCCTCTGCTGAAGGAAGCGATGCTGCTCCGTCTGTTCTCTCAGCACGTTGTGAGTTATGCGAAATGTGGTGGTATATCTCATCATTATTGAGCCTTTTTTTATAACGAGGAAATATTGAAGAGAGAATCTTTGAAATAAAATAAAAGAAGACAAAAATCGATAAAAGTCATAGATTTTGAGACTAAATCTTCCTCATTTTGGTTAGAAAACTTTGGAGAATAAAGTTCAAATGTATGGTTACATATTATTTATTTCCCCTGAGCATTTCCTTATTGAAGCAATGTCTTTTTAATCAACAAGTTCATCCAATTATTTTTCCTTAATAATTCCTTTGTCAACAAATCAAATAATGCAATAAATGACACATTTTTCCATACCAACTCTTTCCCAGAAAAGCATCAAAATCCCTTGACATTTTTGTTCTAATTAACAACGTAATTAAACCATATCTTCTACTGATTTTCCCTCATAAAGCTCCAATAATTCATTACGGATAATGCAAACAGCAGATTTTTACATTGTTCTCCTATTCATGAAAGCTATCATCATACATCTCTCATTCTTGCCTTTCTCTCTCTCTCTCTCTCTCTCTCTCTCTCTCTCTCTCTCTCTCTCTCTCTCTCTCTCTCTCTCTCTCTCTCTCTCTCTCTCTCTCTCCATCTGCATTCTTCCATCAAGGATTCCACTTAACTGTGCATTCATTACAATAGTTCTCGCTAACTTCTTACATATTCTCCTCTTACTGCTTCGTTCTTTGTCCTCTCCTTGCTCTCCCTGCTCAACAGTCCTTGCCCAAATGACTCCACTATTTGCATTACACTACTTCATGACCCTTCTGTTTTCATTTACTTTTTTACTATTCATACTTTTATCATCCTATTTTTTTATTCTTAAGTCTTTATTTTCCATCACTGCATCCCTCTACGAGTAAAGAAGGGTGATTAAAGGTACAAAAAAAGCAATCAAGACCCGATTTCTTCGTACTTTCCACATGAGTCGGCCAATATAATTCCGGATTTCCTATGTTGAATCATGAATTATATTGGTTCGGAAAATTACAATGTTAAGGAGCCTCTTCTTCATATACACTATGCAGTAATCGGAAAGTGAACAATATTCAGGGATATGTACTGAGACAAAGGGAAATTCACAACTCACGGTATGGGGTGAAAAATCTGCTCTTCTGATCTTCCACATGAGTCGTAATGTGGATTGTATCTGATTGTATCAGGGCGGAGATGACAGAATACAGATAACAGTGATATGATGTGGGTAGGAGTGGCAAGGAATAAGTAGCAATGACAGGGTAATGGCAGAAGTAACTACGTATTGGCTTGAATAAAAGGGCATGGGCTTGTGTGACAGGGAAAGGGTGGCAGAGACAAAGAGACACGGCATTACTAAATCGGTATATTGCAAGTGGGAGTAAGAATATGTGTGTGTGCGTGTGTGACAGGGTATTTATGTGCGCGGCAAGACGTAACTGTGTGTACAGGTGTGTGAATGGCAAAGTATGGGCGTGTGGGCGGGATTAGCATGACGCTGCACCTTTATTAGTGGAGCGGCAGTGGGTGGAGCATCTCGGCCCGATCGCTTTACGGTCCAAATTAGCCCAAGCAGCGGCCCTCGAGCACGACAGATGGCGCTCATCCCGCAGCCTGACACGCCTCCCGCTGACTGAGTGCTTCCCCGACCAACACTCTTATTGCCAAGGAGGAAATAAACTTAAGTGTGGACCATTTCAGTGATTGTAAGAGACATCATTCTTTACACTTATAAAAATAGATAAAATGGATGAATCAATGGATAGATAAATTCATGAAAGGCTGAAATTTAGTGACATGAGAAAAGAGACTATAAAGTAATTGTGTATATTCCACAGACAAAAAAAAATTAAGAACATAAAAAGCATCAGCAAAAAAGGCAATCTGGTTTATTTATAGATGTCTCTTTAACATAATCACTTTTTATGTATATGTTTCCCTGAAGAAGCCATCAGCGAAGCCGGTTGGGAAATATATTCACAACTCCCTTCCACTTTTCTGTTCATCACCTCCTCCCACAACGTAATTATTTTCATTTATGCATAGTAGGAACACACACACAAACACACACACACACACACACACACACACACACACACACACACAAATTATGCTTTTACTGGTTTAATAAGGTGAAATTGTTAATGGTGGTGCAGTGGTGGAAGTAGGTCCTGGTGGTGACAGTGACGGTGACTAGGGCAGTTGTGGTGGTGGTGGTGGATGGTAGCGGTGGTGGTGGTGGTGGTGGTGGTGATAATGGCGGTGGAGGGGGTGGTTCATGCTCGCTGTCACCCACCCATTAAAACTTCGGGACACCAAATATGCCCTGGGACTTGGCTTTCCACTCCGCCTCACCTCGCCTTGCCTCACCTTCCACGCCTTCCACGCCTTGCCTCTCGTGCTGCAGTCAGTCGTCACCGCCCATCGGCCTCAACATGCACGTGGGACTCGGACGACCTTGTGCACTGACGGAAAGTTACTTAGGAACATCACACACACGGACACACACACACACACACACACACACACACACACACACGAGAATCTGACAGAGGCCCCGTATTCTGAAAGGCTTTGGTCGGTATTCAGAAGCGCTTTTCTCTCTCACCACGACTATTTTCAAAGGCTACAGAAAGGATAAGTGAGTTTTTTAATAGTTTCTTCAGTTAATAATGTATAAACCTTGTCAATCTGTCTGCAGAATCGTAAAAAACACCTTTAAAGAATCGTATTAATTTAAATAAAGCTTTTCGAAATAGTGGAGGTGAAGCACAGAAGTGTTTGAGAATAAAAGCATTTCCACTCTCACCACGACTATTTTCAAATGCCACAGAGATGATTAGTCGGATTTCCAAGAGTGTTTTTGCTATTCTTAATGTAGAAATCTTGTTAATCTGTCATTCGAAACATGAAGCACCCAAAATCCGTGTTAATTTCAACTATATAACAATTCAAAACTAGCTATTGATGTACATAACCGATCAAAATACTACTGAAACCATTTAAATTCTCAACAAAAACAGTACTCTCTTGAAAACGCTTAATGATGTAGAAATGTTACGAATCTGCCACTGGGAACGTAGAGCCACTGCTGAAAACCTCTTTTGAAACTCGTTAATGACGTAGAAAACCCATCAATGTGCCACTAGAACCATAAAAAAAACACCTTACAAAAAAAAAAGAGTAACTCCAACTACAGAGCAATTGGAAAATACTGTGAGGTACGGAACAAATAGGTTTCAGAGTACACTTCACTTCGCTACAGGGAGGAGAGGGGGAAACTGCGACACTTCTACAAAATAAAGAAAACGGGTATGTGTGACGCTTCCCGCCTGCCTAATGAAAGGACGGCCGCCACAGTCAGCTACATATACATATGCAAAGACGCAATACATTTTTCAAACTCTTTTTTCTCCAGCTAACCTAACCTGTATCAACGGCGGCAGTGTGGCAGAGTGGCGGCAGGGAGGTGGCAGAATTAATGGAAGAAGGAGGAGGAGGAGGAGGAGGAGGAGGAGGAGGAGGAGGAGGAGGAGGAGGAGGAGGAGGAGGAGGAGGAGGAGGAGGAGGAGGAGTCATTTTTTTTCCTCCCTTCAAAGTGGAGAGCGTTACGGAGATGAATGAAAGGAATAATTGACTCTCTCTCTCTCTCTCTCTCTCTCTCTCTCTCTCTCTCTCTCTCTCTCTCTCTAAGTTATTTGCATACGCTAGAAAATACTATCATGCTTTTTTTCTATATTACTATCTTTTCTTTCTACATATTTACATTCATTTTAATACTTCCTCCTTTTCTTTTCCCTCTTGAGGCGGCTCTTTTTCTTCCTCACTTTTCATTCCCTCTCCTTATCACCATCGTTCCCTTCCTCCTTTTCCTTGTCGCTATTTCTCTTCTTTCCTCTATTTTTTACCCTCGTTTCTCTTTCTTCTCCTTTATCTAGTCACTGCTTTTTCTTCTCTTCCTCTCTTCGTCTTCTTTCATTCTCTTCCACCTTTTTTCTTGTCGCTGTTTTATTTTTTTTCTTTCCTTCTCCTCCATCATCACCACCACCACCACCACCACCACCACCACCACAACCTCCTTCCCTCAATCACCCACACGCGCTCCACAGTCATTCTTCACCACAGCACATTCAATCACTCATTCCGGTCCGCTTCAATGTGTGGTGTCGGCGGCGGAGGAGAGGCGTTCGTGGCTAGAAGAGAGAATGTGTAGGGGAGTCTGAGAGATGGTTGGGGGAGGGGGGGAAAGGGACGGTGTGAAAGGTGCGGGGGTGGCTGGGCTGTGGCAGGGCGATGACGGGTTGTTAATAGTTGAAGTGGAGGGTTTATGGGTTAGGTTCTGCGTGAGTGAGTGCAAGAGAGAGAGGTGAGTGAGTGTTCGGTGATGGGTTGTGTAGTGTAAGAGCAATGAAAGGGAACTAAGTGGTGTAAGTTATTTTATTCGGTCTTACTTTATTTGTCTGTCTGTCTGTCTGTCTGTCTGTCTGTCTGTCTGTCTGTCTGTCTCTCTCTCTCTCTCTCTCTCTCTCTCTCTCTCTCTCTCTCTCTCTCTCTCTCTCTCTCTCTCTCTCTCTCTCTCTCTCTCTCTCTCTAGTCCCCCTTTCTTCTCAGCTTCTAGTTCTTTCTCCTTGCGTCCATTTTTTTTTTTTTTTCACATCAGAATCTTTTTTCTTTTTTTCCTTATATTTGTTTAACATCCCAATCCACCAGGCATGTAATGTATGCGAACTCGAAATACGCGAACTCCATCACATGTCACTAGCCTCGATATGCCAAGTATTCACAATAAACGAGAAATATCCCTATTATGCAAGTAGCGGCGGTGGTGTGACTGGTTAGTTGGTCAGGTTGTGGCCCACTTTCACTACAGAGGGTGGGGATTGCTAATATTTTCTGGCCCTCTTCTCGCACCGCACACAGCTCACAATCTATATATTATTTCTAACTATTTGCAATATTTTTCTTTTCATTTTATATAGTACACTTCTTCCTAACTAGTTTGTTTTCTTGATATTTTTTGTGTGTTAAACGTAGCTGGAATAAATATATCGATAACTCATAAACCGATTGCGGAACATAACCCACTCCAATTAATGCGATGATAGGCACCACATATATGACCATGACAACAATGATCTACTGGGATGCGAGAAAATACAATAAGTAGCAAGATTAAAAATTCAGTCAAGGCTTTGCTACACAGTGCCCTAGTGTTGGGAGGCAGCGATATACCACACAGCCTGAAGCAGCCGTCAGCCAGTACAAAAATCACAATGTTTAGTCCTCCAAGCCGAGCACTCTATTCCCACCACGAAACCATCTGCCACGAGACCAAGTGAAAATTCAGGACTTGGTGTTGCGTAGGAGAAAAGCGTTACGTGGTCAGGGTGGATGATTCAGTTACTAAGCTGCAGATTTCAACCAATCAGATTCATTACGCATGAAATGTACAGTACAGAAATCCTCGATATTCTTGGAAGGTTCCCTTTATGATTTCCCTGATCCCAATACCATTCACTTCATTATATAATTGCCACCTCTTGACACTTACCCCAATGAACGTCCCGCCAAATCCATCTATCCCTTATAAGCTTAGTAAATACCGGAATGATGAACGATTGAAGTCATGCATGTCAGCCGCTAACGAACGGGTTAATCTTCTCAGTGTGATGTATTGGCTGGAGGTGAGAGACAAGAGGCAAGCGCTTGAGGACGGGTTTCCAATGCACTAACAGGAACTGAGTTAATAGTCAGTGGTTTAACCCAGTGACTCCTAATAACAGTACCGCATTTGCTATTTCCTTTGAGTAATTGATAATTATTTTAAAACAAAAAACTCAATCCAATATGAAATTAGGATAACTAAACGATTCGTGGTAT
The DNA here is from genome assembly GCA_020233015.1 of Callinectes sapidus. Lineage (NCBI taxonomy): Eukaryota > Metazoa > Arthropoda > Malacostraca > Decapoda > Portunidae > Callinectes > Callinectes sapidus. The sequence goes on along the minus strand of CM035189.1, from coordinate 23,813,802 downwards.
CAGTTGAAATTGTTCCCTAAACTTGCACCAGACGGTTTCATTAGGTTTGAGGAGAAGTCGTAGCGGTTCAATTAAGGCTTAAATGAGCAGACCTGACTGAGCGAGCCGAGCATTTTAACTGCGGTACAGAAAAGCCTGCATGTATTTATCGTGACCTCGTCAATCTCCAGCTAATTGAACTTTACTGAATAAAGTCCCTCATTTGCACTTTTTCGGCAGATTACATAATTAATTAAACTGAACTTAAATGGAAAAACAACAATAACAATAGCATAAAGACTTCAATTATAGCGATACTGAAAACTTAAAAATAAAACAACAAATACCTGCACCTTCTCGTTCCCCTGCACAGCAACACACATGGAAAGGGAATACAAGAAACAAAGCAAGCAGATTCTGAATGTACTCACAGAAGGAACACGGGAGAGCGAGGGCGCCGTCCACCTGCCACTCACCTGTCAGGGAAGAGAAAGGGACAATGATCACCTGTTATCACCTGGCCACTTGTCCCCACGCTTGCTCCTGTCGCACTGTTTTCTCCACCGGACTTAAAGCTTAGAGGCCGAGAGGAGTGCACAAAACCCTTCCACAATATAACACACAATAAAAAAAGACTTATTTCCCACGTACTAAACCTCCCATGAACCGCTACATATTTTTCAGGACGTGTCATGAACTCACCTCCTCATTTATTGGCACTTTACGTTTACCTACATGAGTATCAAGGCTTAAGATTAAATATACGAGTAAACTGTCGACTTCATTTTTCCTTGTGGCCAATGGTGAGTAAGAGACATAAGATAGGACACGTCAAGACATAATATTGAAGAGACGTTGCTCATCACAGGCAGGAGTGCTATAGAAGGTCACAGACGAGGAGGAGGAGGCGGAGGAAGAGGAAGAGGAAGAGGAGGAGGAGGAGGAGGAAGAGGAGGAGGTAGCTGAGATTGACTTTAAGAGTCCTTAGTGAATTCCGTGCGAGGGCTGAGGATGCCAATAAGACCCTGCAAAGTGTTCCGCAGTAAGCCCAGATATGCTACAAAGAGTGAATTTCTTCCATGATGCTTGACTAAACGGCGGTGGTGGTGGTGGTAGTAGTAGTAGTAGTAGTAGTAGTAGTAGTAGTAGTAGTAGTAGTAGTAGTAGTAGTAGTGGTAGTAGTAGTAGCGGCACATAATGAAATCCTCACCACATATTTTCGAAGACTATTAATGATGCTGATCTCAAATATTTTTTTTCCTTCCTCGTATTTTCTTTCTTCTCACTCTTCCGTTCCCTTCCTTTTCTTTCTTCCGGCCGAGATGCCTACCTCATCCCTTCCACTTTCCTCCCTCTCCTCTACGCTGCCAGCTTCCTTACCTCCCTCTCTCCCTCACACCTCCATTTATTCCCGTCTCCCTACTTCCCTCCGCTTCCGCTACCCCCAGTTTCCTCCCCCCCTCCCTGTCTGCTCTCCCTCATCCATCATCTCCTCCCTTAGTACAGAAGGTCTGGAAAACGACTCCTGCACCAGAGTGATCGTTTGTCACCTCTTTCCTGAAGGAGAAGGAGAGAGAAGAAGAAGAGAAGGAAGGCGATGAAGGCAGCGTTGAAGACGATGGGGGAAATAGTGACGAGAACCATCGTCACTATCACCACCACTGTCACCATCAATATTATCACCACACCCTTCACCACCACCACCACCACCACCACTACCATGTCTTTCACATTTTTTTTTGTTCATTTGCTGAGTATTCGATCTCATATTTGTATTTTACTAGGTTTCGTCTGTCTGTTCAGTTATGTGTAAATGGCAAACTGACAACTTATTTATAAAAGAAAAAAATAGTAAATAGTTATAGGGAGACTTAATGCCATGTGTTATTCTAAAATCACAATATACGGACTTCAAAACACACACACACACACACACACACACACACACACACACACACACACACACACACTTATGAATGGCCCAGTGACAGCTCAAATGGAAAAGGAAGCGAGGCGGTAAGTGAATTGAGGGAAAATGATAATTGGAAGGAAAATGAAGAGACGTTAAAGAGAAAGCAACTAAGGAAGAGAAGCGGAAACTGGAGCAGAGGAGGAGGAGGAGGAGGAGGAGGAGGAGGGAATTGAAAGGAGTTGGATGGTGGAGACGGGACAGGAAGGACACATCAGGTCGGGAGGCAGGCAGAGGGAGGAGTGGAAGATGAGGATGTCTGGCAGAAATCGACTGCAGTGTTTGTTGGCCGCCTATTGCATCACATACCACGTGCTTGTACATCTAACCTAATAAGCAATGCACATATGCCTAACCTTTAGATTAATATCGATTTTACAATGAAACACTAAAAAGATTCCACAAGTGACGTTGAAATCAAGAAAGGAAGAGCTACAGTACCCCTCCAGCTACAACTACTAACTGATGACTTGAAGGAGAACAAAAACTTGTTCCTTCATGCACAACACTTAGCATTCCCAACTTGACGTAAGTAATCTTCACAAACAGAAAGTCTTGACATAACCCAAACACCCAACAAGAAACATACCATCAACCACCTCCCAGTAATTGTTCCCACTCTGCATTGACAGCTAAACACAACAAACGCCAACACGAGAGCGGGAAAACAAAAGAAAAAACACACATTAAGAGCAGCGAGTTTCCGTACGTGGATGTGAGATGTAGAAGAGAAAAAACGGGTGATATCTTAGGGCAGTAGCCGACACCTGGTACACACCCCTTAACGGATCCTATAAATCTTTTTCACAGAGCACATCTTACGAGGGGCCACTCTGCGGTATCATAAATCTCCAGGTCTGGCTCAACGACACTCTCAGTTGCTCCCCTAAGTACAACTGGCACCACAAAGAGCATTAAAACAGCAAAACAGAGATCTTAGAGTTGCTCCAATGGGTATCATCGAACGCGAAGAGACAATTGGAGGTTATAGTAAACAAGAATTTCAGACCACTATGCCTTTTATTCTAACTCTTGGGAATAGCTTGGATGAGGAGAGATTGTGAGAAGCTCTAGGAATATTCGGCAAAGAGCTTAGTGATCACCTCAACTCCTGAGCTCGTGTGTGTTGTGCATTACTTGATGGGACGAAACTTCATAGATATAGGACTCCTACGCCAGGAAAAAAATAAGTATGAGGTTTTCTGACTGAGAATAAAAGACTGGCGTGGAATTTGATATGAAGAGTCGTTAGAATTAGATAAGCAAGGTGAAAAGATGTATCAATATGGTCATAATGTTGCATTGAAGATCGTCATTGCCTGTGTTTAGAAAGATTTTTTGAAGGAAACACGCGTCACTACGAAGAACATCAGCTCAAGGCAACTGTAACATGACCACCATTTTTTTTATGAAACTTGAGGTGTTGTTCAGATATACACAACACTAAAACAGACGTTACTGAAGAACAACACACACACACACACACACACACACACACACACACACACACACACACACAAGCGGGAAAAAAATTAAACAAAATAAAAAAAATAATCTCAACACTAGTACAACTCACTGCTCAGTACAAATATTTCCTGAAAACCTTCACTGGAATATAATTTAGCATGAGTCGTGGCCCTGAAAAGACCGCCACTGACCCGTCAAATCTCACCAGCCTCCATCACGGCAAGCTCCTTATCAAAATCTAAGAAAATTATTCGACTGAGATATTATTTAGACTTTATACGGAAATATTGCGCAAATCTCCTCAAGGGAACAATTTTGCCTCGCTATTCCAATGTTCAATGGAGCTAAATAAGACTGACGTATTGAGAGGAATCGACTAAATGGATTCATTACCAAGATATATACAAAAGATATAGAAATTTACTAACTTTACCCTCCCAGCCACAACCACCACACGGCAAAAGTATCCCAATAGCTGCCAGGGGTGAGTGGGAAAAGAGAATGGAAAGCCTTGTATTGGTGTGGAGTCGCAGGCTGATGACGATAAACTACGCAAGGCTTACTGGTTCCCACGGCAGCGAAAGCACAACACTACCTCAGAAAATTATGATTGCCAGTGTTCTTAAACCTTGCGTTCCCTCATCAGGATTATTTACAAATACTGCACAATTCATTAGCCGGCTTTTCATGTTTCTTTTTTCCTATTGATAGTGTAGAATCGTTATTTGAATACCGCTAGATTAATATGGACATTGCTTCAATAATACAAACTTCCTCTAAGCCAGTTGAAAGTGGTCGGGATGCGGTGCCTTGACCTTTAAGAGAACAAACCAATGACAGAGAGGCGATAAATACAACAAAGCTTGACATGCGACAGTGAAGCAGTCGGTATGAAACATGGTCACTGCTGCCGCAACATGAACCTTTACGAATAAGACCGCCAGACGTAAAGAAGAAACTACCATGCAATTCCCTCCATCAGCGTTCAGTACTCATATCTGCCAACCTGCCATCATCACCACTCCTGCCCCATGAAGAGCGGGGTGTTACCAGACACGCCCTCCTACAATGAGCAGCGAGGAACATCACAGTCACGGATAAAGAGTGAGGGTCATCAATAAGCGATTAAGAGAAGCAGCTCGCAAGTTATGGGAGATCCAAATAAGGGGAGTGAAGTCGCTATCGTACCAAAGTATGTCGTAATGAACACACGCGTGGGACATTTCCTGTGAGGAGCCTCCTGGGGAACAGCTAATCACTTCCACGGAAACATGAAAGAGAAAAAGAAGGGAAACTATCACGACAACAATGCCGTGTATCAGCAAAGCGTTACACGGGTGGTAGTTTATGAGAACCATTTACTAAGAAGAAAGAGTCAGCATATCATCTTTACCTTTGTTAGTTTTACTCTGCCTTACAAATACCACTAGAGCACAACCTCATAACCTTTCTCCCACCATTCGTGCAAAGATGAAGCAACCAAGCAGGCAAATTCTAACATAATACAAATAAAAGTACAACAAATAATTTCAAGAATTCTATGTTACTATCTTCCTGTTCTCAAATCATGACTTCCTTGCTCCCCTTCCACCTTCTCGTTATATCGTCTTTCAAGAGAGAAATAGTATAAGAGGAGGAGAAGGAGGAGCATAGGGAAGACAAGTGACAGGAAGCTTTGTGACTTATGAAAAGGTCACTCGTTACTATATTATAACTGCAAAGAAAATGTATTCAGTAGGAGGCAAAAATAGATTTACCACCACTCCCTCAAAAAAATACGTTTGACGAAAGGAACAAAAGGGAGAGTTAATCAAGGAAAGATAGGAAAATAAACGAATTTATTACATAGTGTTATCTCTGAAAAAAATATGATATCATTTTCTTTCTAAGTTTTCATCGAGTTTACTTTTAAACGTAAGAGCCGCAGTTTATTCCAAAAGTAAACTACACGTATGTTAAAGAACAAAAAAATGTTTCTTCACAAATCAGTGTTAAGTCGTTGTTTTTTTTAAGTTTGAAACCATTTTTCTTGTTGTTGATTCCAATAAGATATCAAAAATATTTATTAATCTGTTCTATATATGTATCTCTAATTTTTTTTTGAAGTTGTCGATAAGATCACCTCTGATTCTCCGATTTCAGATTCAATTAAACAGTCGACCTCACAGGCGACAGAGCGTCACCCATATACTTTCCAGGCAGCCTGAAGGAACGTGCACGTCTACTCACGAGATTAAGGATGAATAGGAAGTAGAAAAAGGGGAGGAGGAAAATTTATAGCTACAAGTCAAAGTACGAGGAAGAGGATTAACAGTAGGTGAAATCAAAGGAGACGATATAGAAACTGGAGAGGATCAAGAGATTCAAAGGTTCGAAAAAGTAGAAAGGAAGGGAAAAAATCAATAAAAGAATAAAACATTGAAGATACGAGGAGTAAAGAAGAGTCGGTGTAGTGAAAGCCAGGAGAGAAATAAGGAAGAAGAGGATAAGAGGACTCAAATGTACCAAAAAGTTCAAGTAAAATACCAGCTGAAAAAAGTATGAAAGAAAAAGAAGGTCAAAAATGGAAAAAAAAAGGGTAAGGAATTAAACTGAAGGAAAAATGATGAAGTAGAAGAGAAGAAAGAAAAAAAAACAAGGGTACAAAAAAGTTAACAAATAGTGCCAGCAGGAAATGAGAGAAGTGGAGAGAGAAAAAAAGAAAGAAAAAGGAAACTACATAAAAATAAAAACAGATGCGGAAAAAAGGGAAAAATAGCAACGATGAACTGACGCAAAAGAAAAAAAATCACATACAGAGAGTAAGTGTGACTAAATACAAGAGAGAATAACAACAAAAACTTCAACAATGAGTGACAAAAAAATTAAAGAGTATAACCATCGAGAGAGAGAGATGGGGGGGGAGGGGGAGGGGGGTGTAATTAGGAATAGCTGAAGCGGCAACGAAGAGTGAGAGCAATAACAAATCACCAAGGATCAGAAGGCAGGCATGTATGTAGCTCAGCATTAAGCACACCACCACCACCACCACCACCACCACCACCACCGGGTTACTTTACGAGGAGAGTCGCACCAAGATAATGATAAGATAAATGCCTTCCTGAATATTGTTGAATGTTGTCAAGGAAAAATTGCGAAGAAATTGTAGAGAAGGAGGAGGAGGAGGAGGAGGAGGAGGAGGAGGAGGAGGAGGGGGGGGGGAGAAGGTAAGGGAGGAGGAGTAAACTAGGAGCGAAAGAGAAGGAGGAAGAAGAAAGGAGATGGACATATGAGAACAAGGATGAGAGAGAGAGAGAGAGAGAGAGAGAGAGAGAGAGAGAGAGAGAGAGAGAGAGAGAGAGAGAGAGAGAGAGAGAGAGAGAGAATATCAAAGACGCGTACGATAAAAAGGTTACACAGACAAAACAGACATTTCCCGGCATTCTTTACAACACAATCCAGGTTTCTCGGAGGTCGACTTCAGTTTAGATGTATAATTAGCAACACTGGAGAGCTAAAAGGATAGAGAGAGAGAGAGAGAGAGAGAGAGAGAGAGAGAGAGAGAGAGAGAGAGAGAGAGAGAGAGACTTCATTGCCTGTCTCTTAGTGATAACAAAGCAGCCTTATACTATTGAGCTCCTCCTCCGGCTCTTCCTCTTCCTCTTGCTCTTTATAATCATCATTGTGGACTTACTTGTGCTTCCTCCTCCTCCTCCTCCTCCTCCTCCTCTTCTTCTTTTTCTTCTTCTTCTTCTTCTTCTTCTTCTTGTTCGTCATCACCATCTCATTTCTATTGTTTCTATTCCTCTTTCTTCTCTTACCCATATTCTGCCTCTTGCCACCCCATCCGCTGTCTCTTCTTCTTCTTCTTCTTCTTCTTCTTCTTCTTCTTCTTCTTCTTCTTCTTCTTCTTCTTCTTCTTCTTCCTCCTCTTTCTCCTCCTCCTCCTCCTCCTGCTTCTCCTCTTCTTGCTCCTCTAATCGCCCTTCTATTGTTTTTATTGCTCTTCCTGTTCACATTCCTCCTACAAGAACTTTCTCTAGTTTCTTCTTCTTCTTCTTCTTCTTCTTCTTCTTCTTCTTCTTCTTCTTCTTCTTCTTTTACTTTCTTTCTTTTTCTAATTTTAGCTTCATCTCTGCTTCCTTCTCCACTTCTTCCTGCCTCCCATCTATTACTTAAGAGGAGGAGGAGGAGGAGGAGGAGGAGGAGGAGGAGGAGGAGGAGGAGGAGGAGGAGGAGGAGGAGGAGGAGGAGGAGGAGGAGGAGGAGGAGGATTGTTACATAGTGCAATGGCTTCCTGTCATACACCAACTTTGCTTTTAAGGGGAAATGTATGTTTGCTGATGACGATGAGAGAGAGAGAGAGAGAGAGAGAGAGAGAGAGTCTATCTAGGAAAAGTTTTATGCTTCGCCTCGTCCCATCTTTCCCTTCCCGGACTTCGTCTTGACATATGGTAATAGAGAGACAGACAGACACACACACACACACACACACACACACACACA
>CM035189.1:23776675-23787962 GCA_020233015.1 Callinectes sapidus | reverse complement strand
TCAATCCTCTCTCTCTTGATCTCTTCTCTCTCTCTCTCTCTCTCTCTCTCTCTCTCTCTCTCTCTCTCTCTCTCTCTCTCTCTCTCTCTCTCTCTCTCTCTCTCTCTCTCTCTCTCTCATGGTCTTCCCAAAAACTTCAACTTTCGCCATAACTAATAACAAGTTTTCTAAGTTTCTCCAATAATACAATACCTCTTTTTGTTTCTTATTTTTTGTGTGTGTTATTTCCAGTGCGACAAATATATAGGCGTCTGTAGTATTAATCTGTTTTTAAGCGATTTCCAAAGAGGTTCTGATTCACCCTCCACGTCCCCCGGTCAGGAACAGGTGGTATCTGCTGCTTCTTATTGGGAATCATACGCAGGGAAAAAAAAAAAAAGTAGTGTTGATTATAGCAATAGAATTAACAACAACATTAAGGCAAGAAAGAGCAATTTGTGGTCGGTAAGATAAAAATATGACTTCTTTTTTATTTTTTTTCTATTTCCAGCAGCCTGTGATAGGAAGCCGTGATTCTGGGCGTGCATCGCTTCTTGGGGATTTTGGGCGGTGTTGTTGGGCAAGTGCCAAGGTCGCCGCGGTGTGTGAGTAAAACTGTGGACAAATTACAGTAAGATGTGAACTGTAGCGCTCCTCACAGTGAGAGAGGTGGCAAAGTAGGCAGGTACATCTATTTTGTTTGTGTTTCGTACACGAATTTACAGGAAGCTCTATTCTCTCTTGATGGTCTAGGCATGTGTGGAATTGTTATAGGTGGTATGTTCAGGATATACTTGTTCCTTGCCACTTAAGGTGTTGCTGAATGGCGACAATCATAATTTAAGGAGTGATAATATCAGGTTACCAATGTTTATAGCCTCTCGCTTGGCGCCAGTCGTTGCCAACACGTCTTGGCATAAACCCTTGTTATCAGCAAGAAATGTAGCGCAAATGCTTACACTACAAAATTGGTGAGAGATAGAGTCCGCCGGTGTGCTTGATCTAAGTAACGAAATAAAGAAAGGAATCATGAGTAATTCCAAAGCCTTCTGATAATAAAACACATGCATAAATGGCAGTACTGGAGGCGAGCGGAGTGAATGTCTTGCTGGCATTCAGCCTCAGACAAGGTGGGCGTCCATCTGCCACGAGCGCGGCCTCACCTGCTGAATGAATAACCCGAGAGGATGACTAAATCATAAACTCGAGTCCAGAGTGAGGGAGAGCATTCAAATGTGACGCATAGGAAAGAGATAAATAACATCACATCACGTGAATGCCGAGTCTCCCCACAGGGAAACCAGTGTCAAGCTAATACTATTGGTTATGTTGATGGTAGCCACGTATTCTTAATTAGTGAGGGAAACAGTCCTGCATACAACTTAACCCCCAGTTTCAGTTAAGGTCTGTGCTTCGTAAGGACCCTTCAACGAGGCTTGGTTGCATACAGCTTGGCCAGGATATCGTCTGTGAGCCGCCCTATGATGGTTGGCTGCTGTTGAGGTCCTACTTATATTCATGCTGACGCCTCGCACTCTGAACGTTACTCCCGCGGAGGATTAAGAGGAATCTTGGAATGGCATAATACTGAAAAGAAACGACATTATTTGGATTTTGCTTCGGCTTACATTTCCCCAATACTGAGAAGTCTGACCTGCAGTGGAATTACGTACGCACACTGAGGATAACAACAACAACAACAACGACAACAAGGAAACAAATCATAACAACGATGACACCACAGCCACTACAATAACGTCAATGTTACTTTTTTATAATAATGGTAGTAACAGCTACGAAAAGGAAAAATGCCAAAAAAAAAATTAAAAATCGAATGTCTTTTTTTATCGCTGTCTATGAAAATGAGTTGAGTGTCTTTACATTGACCTCTATACGTAGCCTGGAGAGTTTCACACACAGTCACCGATAGACAATACGAACTGTTTGTCCAGTGAGTCGAGTGGAAGGCCATGAGAGTGGAGTGAGTGGAGCACGGCCGCGGTGGACCATTGTGCAGTAAAAGACGATGGCTAATAGTGGTGAGTGGAGGGAGAGATGAAGTGTTGGATTTGTGTGGAATGGTGAGGGCGAAGTGTGATTGTGAGGGGAGGAGGAAATTAAGTGTTAGAACCGTTTGTAACTTTGTGGGAGAGAGGGAAGTGTGCTTTACGATTACCATGGAACACACATAGCGACGGTAGGGAGAAAGATACGTATTTGTAGCAGGGAAAAAATTACTTATAGCTGGAAGACAGACAGACTTTTGGAGGACAGAAATGTTAATTATGGTGAGAAAAAAAAACATGGTTGTGTCTAAGAAAAACGTCAAGGTAGAGAGAAAATGTTGCATATAATGGAAAGAAAACCTGGTTATGGTGGGGGAAAAAATATAGTTATGACGAATAGAGGAGAAAGAGAGAGAGGGAGAGAAGGAAGGTTGACACTAATAATACAAAATATTATCAATGGCAAGGAGAAACGTTGTCAATTGTGAGGAAGAACTACTGGTCGTGCTGGAAAGAAAAGCTGCGACGAAGAGTAAGACTGTCTGTCCGTGGTGAAGCAGCAGAGGAAGGGACCGACCGCGCTGGGTGGAGAAACGAAGAACAAACATGACGACGATACAGTGTCAAAAAACAAGAGTCTGGCAGTGATGTAGTAGGCCGTCGAGGGACAAAGACGGTGACTTATACCTTCTGACTACAATTACAGGGCTGAAGGAAACTCATGTGGTTGCCTGGCTCAGAAAGATACACTTAACATCAATAATAATAAGAGAGGAGGAGGAGGCTGCCTTTCTTAAACGCTAAGATAAAAGATAAGGTGTTCTGCTCTTCTTCGTGGCGTCAGAATAAGTGTCTAGAGCTGTGGTTAGGAATGGAGGCTGGGATTGGAAGGAAGAAATGAAGGAAAAAAGGAAAAGAGGAAGAAAAAAAGAAAGAAGGAAGGATTAAAGGAAGCAAACAAGAAAAGGGAATAAGGAAGAAGGAAAGCAGGCAACCAGGTGGACAGAAGGACAGGAAATTAAAGATAAAAGGGAAGAAGAAAAAGGAAGAATTGGAGATAGGAAGGAAGGAAGGAAGGAAGGAAGATAAAATAAAGAAGAAAGAAAGAAGACTGTCTTACGGGCGGGCAGGTAAGCAGGTAAGAAAGAATGAAAGAAAAAAGAAAGAAAGAAAGAAAGAAGGAACGAAAGAAATTAAGAAAGAAGTATATTAGCCATCAAAAGGAAAGAAAAAAGAGGTAAGGTAAGCAAGTAGGGAAGTAGGCGGGGAAGGAAGAAAAGAGAAAAAGAAAGAAAAAAGAGAAAGAAAGAAAGAAAGAAGGCTGCATCGTAAAGGTAGAAGGAGCATGCCATTTTGAACGAATATGGTAATTTCCTTTTCTCCTCTTCCTCCTCCACTTCCTACTACTGTTACTGCTGTTACTGCTTCTGCAACTACCATTCCCTTCCTAGTCTTTCTCCCATATTGCTGAAGTTTCTCTTTCCACCTCAAATTTCCTTGTTTTGGTTTAAACTTACCATGATGATGATAACCATAATTCTTTACTTTTCCTTTCTTCTCCTTCAACTTCTCTCCTCTCATTCAATTTCCTCCACTACTTCATTCCTCATCCATCTTAATTTCCTACCCCGCCTTTACATTTTACGGTTTCCCATCTCTTTCTTCGCATCAGACACTGCAGTTTACCCCAACTAATCCGGTAAACTTAACCCCTCCAGTACTGGGAAGCATTTTACCGTGAGTTTTGGCGTATTTAGATTATTTTATTGACATTACAAAGGGTCTATGAAAGTCAAAAGATTAATAGCCAGAGTTTTTACCGTTATAATCCCTACATACATACACTCGTGAAGCTGTGCAAAATCACCCAATTGTAATCACAATCAATATAAAAATACGTTACTCTACCGAAGATGTTAATTAATGTAAGAAATAATACGTATTTCTCTAGAGTTCCATATCTTTCCCTTCGATCCTGGCTGCTGGTTGTTTCTTAGTAGGAGAGGTAGCGTTGTATCGTATCCCTAACCACGTGAGACCTTACTGCTGCAGAACCATAACTTGATTACTGTTTTTCTTTTCCTTCGTTCTAGTGTTTCTCATTTTTCAGTATTCCAGGTAAACAATTCTTTTCCATCGGTTGTAACATTAAACGCTCCTCCTCTCCGGTTGCTCCTCTTCTTCCTCTTTTACCTCCTCTTCCTCTTCCTCTTCCTCTTCTTCTTCTTCTTCTTCTTCTTCTTCTTCTTCTTCTTCTTCCTCCTCCTCCTCTTCCTCCTCTTGTACGAGATTACCTGAGCTCCAAACGTTGTGTGTTCCGTGACTCCCCTTCAAGATGGAATTCTCTCTCCCTGGTGAAGTCAGCCTCGTGGAAGATTAAAGCATCATTATCCTAAAGACTCTTGTTAATCTGATATGTTGCTCTGCCTCTCTCCCTCTCCTCTCCTTCCCTTTCTTCCCTCCCTCTCCTCTCCCGCCTCTCCTTCCTCCTCTCTGCTCTTCGTAAACTGCACGACAACATGACAAAATATCTTTACTTAATCTCGTGTTCTTCTCTTCTTTATTGTCTTCTCTCCCTCTCTCTCTTATTTCATGAACGTTTACCGCCTTAGCACTCTTTCTACACGTTTATTTCTTCTATTTCTTCACATTTATTGTTGTAACCTTCTGTTCTCTATTTTTCCTCCTTTCTCTTTGTTTCTCTTCTCATCCTTTTCTTTTTCCATCCACGTTCAGCATTTCATCTCAATATCTTTCGTCTATCTCCCTTTTTTTTCTTTTCTTTCACACTTCATTTCCACCGTTTGGCCTTCGTTTTGTTCCCCTTCTCTTTCGTTTCCTTCTCTCATTCATATTCACTACTCCACTATCTCTTCGCTTCCAACAATAATTTATCTTTCCTTTCTTCCTCTCTCCCCTCTTACCTTTTGTTCCGATCCTTTGTTTTCCTTTCATTTTTTTTTTTTTTTTTCAAGTTTTGGTTTCATGATTTATTTTGTCTTGTTTCACCATCGTCTCCTTACTGCACCTTTTGCTTCCTCTCCTTTACCCTTTCCTTCTTTCTTCTATTTTCTTCCTTTGTTCTTCTCTTCTTCCCTTTCCTACGTTTTGTTTTTCTCTTTGCTTCTTTCCGCCCCCTCCTTCTTAGCAAACCTTCAGCCTTTTCAATGTTCCTGTCTCTCTCTCTTTCCTTTCTTCCATTGTCTTTATTCCTCCCCATTCTCCTGATCTACCATCCCCTGCGATTTTCTTCCTTCTTTATTATGCATTTTATTCTCTTTCCTTCCACCTCTATTTCTCTGTTTTTCCCTTCATTCTGTTTTTTTCTTCTTTGACATCCAATCATAGTTTTGTCCTTATTTCCTTTTTAAACATCTATTTTATTCTCACCCCTGTTTTCCTTCTTCGTAACAAAAATTATCCCCATCTGCTCTTATTTCTTCCTCTTTTCTCTATCCTTCTATTTTTTCCCCCTCACTCTTCCTTCTAATCATCTTCTTTTCCTCCCCTTTCCTCAACCTCCTTTCCTCCAATCTACCCTGCCTACACTCCTTCCTTCCTTCCTTCCTTCCTCCTCTGCATCCTGGTAACGGCTAAAAACTTCCAGACCACTAACTTCCTCCCTCACGAGCCAGCCAGCCAGCCAGCCAGCCAGCCAAGGTTTAGTCTGGGAGGTCGTGCGGCGCTCTACCTGCAGGTGTGGGGTGGCAGGAAGGTGGCACGGAGGAGGGGGCGCCGTAATACAAGCCAGTAACGGGGCACGATGGGGGAGGTGGTGGGGGGGCGGGGGTTAGTGTTCAGTATCTCAGCGTGCGTTGGGCAGCTACTAGTGGTATAAACTCTCCTTCCCAGACAAGAGGTGAGGGTGCATGGCCAGTCTGTACGCACACCCCGTCATTGCTAAGGGGAGACTGTCACCGCCAAATGTTGCCTACACTGCCACTGCTGCTCTGCTCCCCTCGTATTGGTGGTGGTGGAGGTGGTGGTGGTGGTGGTGGTATCTCCGCCACCGCCGCCACCACTTCTGCTGCCGCTCCCGCCACCACTACGACCAAGGAAGGCAGATGGTGAATATGTAAGCTCTCCTCCCTTTCTTCTTCTTCTTCTTCTTCTTTCTTTCTTTCTTTCTTTTCTTTCACCTCTTGTTTTTCTTCTTCATAATTTTCCTCCTCCTCCTCCTTATTTTCCCCCTCCCCCTACCCTCCTCTTATTCTTCTCTTCTTTGTCTTAGTCCTCCTCCTCCTCCTCCTCCTCCTCCTCCTCATCCTCATCCTCCTCCTCCTCCTCCTCCTCTTCGTTCTCTTCTTCATTCATTTTCTTCATTATCTTCCCCCCCCCCAATCTCAGTTGTTCTTTCTTTTCCTTGCCCATCTTCTTTCCCCTTCTCTCGTCTTTTCTTTTGTTTCCTTATTCCCTCTCCTGCTTTTCTTCGCTTCTTTTCTATTCCTCTTCCTACTCACCCACGAAGGCAGGTCACTACAAGCTATACAGAAAAAAACTGTTTCAATTTCTTTTACTTGTTTTTGATTGGAACTGCTACCATTGTTTTAGTTGAAGTTGTTTCCACCATGTAGCTTTTTAAACAGTCCAAGGAAAACAATTTAAGTATACGTTTCTCGGATAGTGTCAGGTTTGACAAAGATAAGACAAGACAGAGATAGAGGATGAACAAAGGTATATGGAAGGTGAGAGGGTTCCGGAGAGTCAAAGGGCGTTAATGAATTGCTTTCTATCACCTTTATTACTTTACAGGTGTGTGGAACTGTGGTGCAGGGATGTAGGATGGGTCAGATATCTGTGTACCAAGGCTATGGCGCTACAACTGTGTGATTGCAGGTGTGGAGTGACCAGAATACATTTAAGTCTGTGTTGTATATGTGTAATGGTGGGAATTAAGGCAATCATGGTGAGTAGGTATGAAATAGTGAGAGAACAAAGCTAATTGTGGCTAATAAGTGTGGAAAAGTGGAAGTGAAACAAATTGTATCCCGCAGGTGTGGAATAGAGAGTGTGAAACTAAATCTGACAAACAAATGTGAAATGATGAAGAGTGAACAAGTGAGTGAAACAAATTCTTAAAAAATCATTTTGACTATGATATGAGGCGTTCTTTTCTCTTTATATCAGTTTCTCTCTAAACACTTTGCTTATTGTTAAATGGGATGGCAAAATTATGATGCAGCTATGAATAAAATAATCAATTTCGTGGCATTTTCGGAAACAAAAATGACCCAAAGTTCCCTTCACGAGTCAAAAATGGAGGTAACCGAGACTGATCTTGTCGCGGAGAAGTTTGGAACTCATAAAACAAGAACAGGAAAAAAAAGGGAAAAGGAGAAACAGCGCCAAACTTCAGCGTGACACACGACTTCCCTCTCAATGTAAGTTTGTAAACACTCGGTAATAGTTTCTTAGCAGTTTGTACGTAATTAGTCCGCCGTTGCTCCGCCTGTAAAGGGGGAAAAATTTTAGACGTTTGAAACTCATAATGACTTACATAGTTTTCTTTTTCTTTTCTTCACAAGTTTTCTCAGCCACAAAACGGGTCAAGCAGTTCGCCGTGACAACAAATAATGTGTTTTATACATTTTCCTCTCTACACAAATGTATTATGCCGTACCAAGCTTTCTCCAATCTAAAAAAAACAAACTTGAAATGTATTTTTCTCCCCTTGAGATTAAACATTTCCCATTTCCCAACAGCCATTTTCTGCGCCCTTCACATCGCCTTGAATCAAGTACGCACTCTCCATGAACTGTCTTACATTTTTCTTTTTTTCTTCTTTTTTCCTTTTTTTTCTTTTTTGCTCCTCCTCGCCCCAGCAACCTATTTCAAGCACGTCCTCTTTCCCCGAAGTCTTTCAGCATAACACTTTTCCTGCCCTTCACATCGCCTTAAATCAACTACGTACTCTCCATGAAGTATCTGAATTTTTCCCCCTCGTAGCAATAACCTACGTATTTCAGGCGCGTCCTCCCTCATCAGCCTCTTTTAACATAACATTTTCTCTTCGAGCGCCAATTGCCCCCTGCGCGTTCGGCCGCTCCGCCAGTGTAAAGTGCAGGAACAACGTCGTAACGAGAACGTGCCTTCAAGAGAGCCGGAAATTTTCGCAGCCAAGCGTTTCATCTGAGGCGTGAAGTACCGTCAGCAGTCAGCGGTGGGAAGAGGGGAGTAGGAGAGGTGAGAGGAGAAAAGGAAGGAAGGAAGGAAGGAAGGACAGGGGTTAGAAGTAGGAAGGCTTGGGGTGTAAGGTGAGGAAGGATGGAGGGGGTGGGGGGGTGGAGGGGGAGTAAAAGAAGAGTCAGGCGTAGGGATGCGGAAAGACGGCAGAATACTGAGGCGGTGAAAGGTGCGTCGGATTAGGGAACGAGAGATGTTTTTCAGAAGCTGGTATTGGGGGAGCTCTCAGCGGAGGGGAAGCAAGGAAGGCGGGAAAGAAGGGAAAGAGGCGGCTGGAGAGTTGGCTGGAGAGGAGGGGAGAGAACCAAGAAAGGAAAGAAAAGGCTACAGAAGAGAGGAAAAATAGCTGAGAGAAAAAAAGAGAGAAAGGTTGAGAGGAAGGGAAGGAAGCAAAGAGTGCAAGAGCAAGAATTTCAACGACACAGAAGAAAGCAGGAAGGAAAGCAAGAGAAATCCGGAAGGAAACGAAACGTAGTAAGAATTTCAGCGGGGGAGGACAGAAAAAGAAGAAAAGGATATAAGAGGGATGAAGAGCAGAGAAAGAGGTAGGGAGGAAAGGTGAAACGGGATGGAAAGATTTCAGAAAGGAAGGAGAGAGTGGGAAGAATCACATCGCAAGGAAGGAGCGAGAGAAAAGGAGTATATGTAAAAGATTTTAGAGGGAGGGAGAGAGAGTGAGTGCATGAAAAAGTGAAGTGTTTTTCCAGTTAAATGAGAGGAGAGAGAGAGAGAGGAGAGAGAAGAGAATCAAGGAGCACGGATAAAGGGGAAAAGAGACAGAGGGGGGTTACAGAGGAAGGCAGTGGGAGAAAAAGAAGAGGGAGGGGAGCGTTGCTAAGGGAAGAAAGGAAGGGAGAGTCTTACATTTCGAACTGAGGTCATTGTTTTTTTTTTTTTTTTTTTTTTATCTTGGCTTCTACGCGGTTCCAAGAGCATCTTCTGTGAACCATATTTTGAAACGCTTTGCTCTCTCACAACGAGTGTTTTCTAAAGCCAAAGAGGTGATTAACCAGATTCACATAAACGTTTCTCCTTTCAGTAAAGTAGAAATCCTATTCATATGCAACTATTATCTCAAAAACACCACTGAAAACCCTTGTAACCTTAAATGTGGAGGAAATATCGTACATAGTAGTGTTCCAGAATACAGTGTTATACCCCAACACTGTGATGAGATACGTAAAGTAACTCAAAATACAAAACTTTTCAAAATACGTCAAGGAGTTTTCTACAAGTTACGAGCAAAGAGACACAAAAAAGCCCACAAACAGTCCCGCCAAACAGAAAGTAAAGCAGGGTAAGAGTCAAACGGAAAGTGAAAAATGTCCAAGTGATGGTCATTTCTTTTCCATTTATTCATTTGGGAGTGACCGTCTCAAAGGGAAGTGCGTGGCTTTCCCTAGTATATCCGCTGGCCGTCAGGAAAGGTGGAGGAGGAGGAGGAGGAGGAGGAGGACGACCCATCAAGAACCTCCTGCACTTTCTACGCTGCACTTTCTTTTAGTTCGGTACATAAATATATATGATTCAGGGAGCCGCCGTGGGAAAGTGGGATAACAAGCGCATGGTTCGAATCCTGGCCATGGTCGAAGGATAGGAAGGGCATCCACTCGGGGCAACGGTTTCCAAATTGTCAAAACCATGCCCTCAATCAGGGGAGCATCGTCTTAGCACTGATAAAATAGGGACACGGGAGCAAAAAAAATGATAACACAAATATACGATTAGGATATCCTGTCTATTTATTTTTCTTTTTATACCGTAATTTTTAGTCTGATTGTTTAAGTTGGATTGTATTAAGTCTAATTGTATATCTATCAGTCAATATTTTTTTGTCTGTTTACCCTTTGGTCTGTTTGTATATTTGTCCGTCCATCCTTCCGCCTATTTGTTAATCTGTTTGCTTATCTATATTACCTCATTCAGTCTACCTGTTTCTCTTTCCATTGGCCAATTTGCAGCTTTTTCATAATTTTTTGTCTATTTGTCTTTCTGCCTTTATGTCTGTTTGTCCGCCTTTCTATCGGTACCTTTGGATCTGTTCTTCTTTTCAGTCTTTCCGAGCTTCTATTTGTTTGCCGAACTTTCTGTCTATCTGTCCGTCTTTCAGTTCCCGTCTTGCTCCCTATCTATTCTTACCATTAGCACAAGTTATGGAGTGCTTGTGAGTTCTCGGGTCGATCTTCAAGCTACATTACTTCTCTATAACGCGCCGCTCAGACTCTTAACGCCTCATTCATTACAAACGATGATTCTCAAACGCTGATTTCCCACAGTCATTTTCTCTAAGTGATTAGTGAACGCTGAGGTGTTGGTTTTCATAAGGCGTTTCGTGGAAGTGGTGCTTTGCGGATATTGCTTTCTGTCCTTTGCTGGAGTCAATCAAGCGA
The DNA here is from genome assembly GCA_020233015.1 of Callinectes sapidus. NCBI lineage: Eukaryota > Metazoa > Arthropoda > Malacostraca > Decapoda > Portunidae > Callinectes > Callinectes sapidus. Next base: position 23,777,404 of record CM035189.1, on the reverse strand, counting down.
TGATCAAATATTACAGTCGGTAAAAAAGGAGTCATATCGCTCTATAAGGTACGATCAAATATCTCCGTGGCTTAATATGAAAGCAAATTAAAGAGAAACAAAAAAAGTTGAAGTCTGGGAATGAGCCATTTGTCTTCTTCATGAATCACGCAAGCATATCAAAAGAAAGGATATATATATCGCTTGAGACACATATAATTTCAAATCAAATATGATATGATATGATAAACCATACTTTCTTTATTTCTTATTACAAGCCATCATTTTTCTTCCATCCTTCTTCTTTCTCTTATAGTCCTTCTACACTATTTTCCTATTTCCTTCATTTCCTTAAGACATCCTCTATTTCCTTTTTTTCCCATTATTCCTTCCATTCTTTCACGCTATTTTCTCTTATAAACCTGCTCCACTTTTCTCTTTCTCTTCTCCCCTTCATTTACCTGACAAAAACTCAGTAACACACCCTACACGCTTTTCTTTCTTTTCTTTTTTCGTATTTCAGACCTTCATTTTCGCCCATCCCATTCCCACAGAACATCTAGACGCGGCTACTGTCCAAGTCTGTGCGTGAAGTGCGAGGCTGAGAGTGTCTCCCTTTCTCCAGCCCCGAGGTTTGCTCAGCCAGGCAGTCCACGCTAGTGTTGGGAGGCACGCACAGTCTTGGAGCTAATACGCATGCTCTCTCTCTCTATCTATCTATCTCTCTCTCTCTCTCTCTCTCTCTCTCTC
>CM035189.1:23764188-23776575 GCA_020233015.1 Callinectes sapidus | reverse complement strand
AGAGAGAGAGAGAGAGAGAGAGAGAGAGAGAGAGAGAGAGAGAGAGAGAGAGAGAGAGAATTGGTTGGTATATAATACTATAATATATGACTTTTAAAGATATTTAATAAGAAAAAGTATTGATTGATATACACGTGACCAGTTCCGTCTTCGTAAACGTTCCTGTTCACTCGGTCGTGTTCACTCGGTCGTGATCTGCGGTCGTGATCTGCGGTCGTGTTCACTCGGTCGTGATCTGCGGTCGTGTTCACTCGATCGTTTTCACTCGGTCGTGTTCACTCGGTCGTGATCTGCGGTCGTGTTCATTTGGTCGTTGATATGCGGTGGTGATCACTCGGTCGTGTTCACTCGGTCGTGTTCACTCGGTCGTGATATGCGGTCGTTTTCACTTGGTCGTGACATGCGGTCGTGTTCACTTGGTCGTGTAACTACGGTGGACTTCGTTCACTCCGCGTTTTCCTTTGAACTTATTTCAGTTTCCGTCTCCTTTCTTACTTTTTTTTTCTTTTTTTCTTTTATGTTTTTTTCTTTTTTCTTTTATTTATTTATTTTTTTTTCAAAATTTTCTAATATTTTTTCCCCCCCCTTTTCCTTTGGCGCCTGAGGGGAGGTGCCGTGAAGGGTGCAGCTTTCCTTCCCGTCTCACTCCTTGATGTTGGCATCCTTCTCGAGGGAGCTGCTCTCCTCCCCACCCCCATCACTCACCCAGCAGCTCCCACAGTTCGTCATCTATGAGGCTGAACTCTCCCTCCAGATGGTCACCCGCCTCTTCCTCGCCTGCACTGGTCCAAGAGGCCTCTGCACGATCCAGCTCCTTCTCCATTCTGTCCATCTCAGCCTGAAGGGCAGCCAGCTCTGAGGCACAAGTCCTCTTCTCCTTCAACAACACCTTCCCTTCATTCCTCATCACCGTGCACTGCGCCGACAGGATGTCCACGTAAGTGTCCATCGCTGTTGGCGGCTTGACTGGCAGGGCCTCCCAGTACCATAGCGGCTTACACTTAAGGCACTGGCAGGTACGGCCAACAAAGGGAGCCTTCCCCTCGGTCTTTTGCTGGCCTTCTACAACCTCACTTTTTGCCTTTCCTTGCTCCTTCACTTCCTTGGTGTCTTCTGCCTCATCCTGCAGCTCTTGATCTTCATTTCTTATATTGAGCCGCAGGACAAACCCTTCAGGCCCCTCCTCCCCCAGGCGGTGCAGAAACTCTGCCACCGGCTCAGTGAGGGTGACCTTCCCGTAGGTGAGTGTCACCACCACCTTCACCAGGGCGTCTCCGGACCTGGCGTTCGCCTTCTGCAGGCACCCCAGGTCAAACTGTGCGGGCAGGGTGGTGTAAGCCTGCCGGTGGCGACAGAGTTCTAAGTATTCGAACTCGAAGGTCGCCACCTTCTTGTAAACAGGTCGCGGCAGGCATTGCCACCACCGCCCCAGTTTCTGCACCAACACCTTCACCTTGTGTGGTCTGGTGAAGGGGTCGCCGCCGGTCTTAACAACGGAAATGCCGCGCTTTTCCATTTTCTTCCGATTTGGGGGTTTTCAACCTGCCTGCTGAATAAGGTTGCTGCGGCAGGTACACCCGCCTAATATTTAACTTCATTTCTGTCTTTGCATCACCTCCACCATCAGCTAATTCCAAGCCTCTGCGGCGCCCGTCTCTGATTGGACGACTGCCTGCCTGTCTCCGCATATCTCATTGGACGCCCCGCTGCTTTCGTCTCACATTGTCACTATATGCATTCACACGTTCTCTGAGCAAGGCATCTCCACTACTACAAGTGATGCGACAGAGAGAAAGAGAGAGAGAGAGAGGGCGGGGGGGAAAAAATCCTTCTCCACGTAACAAGCTTATGAATCCTTCTTCGCTAACAGAAAAACAATAAAACTAATGACGTCTCCTCCAGCACAACTATTCTTGTCAAATATGTATACGTGAATGCCAATAAAAAATATACATTCTTCATATAATTTCAACTTATTCTTCCTACTATTCATCATCCATGTTCTGAGACAAACTTTATGTCCTGTCCACTACTTCACTGATGATACCATTCTTCCCTTCACCACGTGTTTTTATAGACACTTAACCCATTAGGAATCAAACACCTCACTTAGGCAGATCCAAACGTCACACGCCAAAGCCCTCATCTTTGTAAAGTTTTATGGCTGAGGCAAAACAAACAGTGTTGTTCAATACCACACTAATGAAATAGCGAACGCAGCTTTACCGCAAAATTTTCTAATTTTTCTCACTTTATAACTTGCCCACTTCCATAAGGTAACATAAACCATTATTATCAATCATTTAAGCACTTTTCTGATAAACTCTGAAACCCCAGATTGACCTCTAAGTTTTTCCGTATCTTCCAATACCAATTTTCAATAGAGGGTTTCAGGACACGTCTATAATTTTGACTAATCCTTTAACTCTATTCCTTTGTAGAATGGGTCTTTTTAAAATACATTGCTCAGTCCTCAGCCGTAGCCCCGCTACCCTAACATAAAATGTGAAGATATAGAAACGATAAAAAATTTGAAATTACTTATGACACAAACAATAAGAGCGAAGAAACATGAGTGTTATGAAAACTTATACAGGGGAAAAAATAATGATAAGTGGCTCATTAAAAGTAGATAATTCAGAGTGAAAAATTTCCTCTGAACCATCGCAAACAGCATTAAATTGATCTGTTGAAAAAGTGATAAAAGAAAAGATAAAATGGATTTAACAGGAGAGTTTTGTAAATTTCACAACTGTATTTTCTTTGATTTGTTGAAGACTACATCCTCTTGAGAAAATACATGAATGAAGCGAAGGAGATAACTTTGTACTTACAAGGAAAAAAGTACATTTGGAGAAGACATGGGGAATACAGAGAGAGAGAGAGAGAGAGAGAGAGAGAGAGAGAGAGAGAGAGAGAGAGAGAGAGAGAGAGAGAGAGAGAGAGAGAGAGAGAGAGAGAGAGAGAGAGAGAGAGAGAAAGAGAGAGAGAGAGAATGGTTGATTGTGGTCATAAATAAATGTAGAGATGGTGAGTGACAGTCTCTCTGTGAGTCTGTACCTGAGCAATGTTTGGAAATTAGATTGACTACCGAGAGTGGGAAGGAGCTGTGACGGGCTTTACCATTGCCCATGTGTTCCATGAAGAGACACAACAAAAACAACAACAACAACAACAAGAGAGAGAGAGAGAGAGAGAGAGAGAGAGAGAGAGAGAGAGAGAGAGAGAGAGAGAGAGAGAGAGAGAGAGAGAGAGAGAGAGAGAGAGAGAGAGAGAGAGAGAGAGAGAATTGGTTGGTATATAATATTATATATGACTTTTAAAGATATTTAAAAAGAAAAAGTATTGATTGATATACACGTGAACAGTTCCGTCTTCATAAACGTTCCTGTTCACTCGGTCGTGTTCACTCGGTCGTGATCTGCGGTCGTGTTCACTCGGTCGTGTTCACTCGGTCGTGATCTGCGGTCGTGTTCATTTGGTCGTTGATATGCGGTGGTGATCACTCGGTCGTGTTCACTCGGTCGTGATATGCGGTCGTTTTCACTCGGTCGTGACATGCGGTCGTGTTCACTCGGTCGTGTAACTACGGTGGACTTCGTTCACTCCGCGTTTTCCTTTGAACTTATTTCAGTTTCCGTCTCCTTTCTTACTTTTTTTTTCTTTTTTTTCTTTTATGTTTTTTTCTTTTTTCTTTTATTTATTTATTTTTTTTCAAATTTTTCTAATATTTTTTCCCCCCCCCTTTTCCTTTGGCGCCTGAGGGGAGGTGCCGTGAAGGGTGCAGCTTTCCTTCCCGTCTCACTCCTTGATGTTGGCATCCTTCTCGAGGGAGCTGCTCTCCTCCCCACCCCCATCACTCACCCAGCAGCTCCCACAGCTCGTCATCTATGAGGCTGAACTCTCCCTCCAGATGGTCACCAGCCTCTTCCTCGCCTGCACTGGTCCAAGAGGCCTCTGCACGGTCCAGCTCCTTCTCCATTCTGTCCATCTCAGCCTGAAGGGCAGCCAGCTCTGAGGCACAAGTCCTCTTCTCCTTCAACAACACCTTCCCTTCATTCCTCATCACCGTGCACTGCGCCGACAGGATGTCCACGTAAGTGTCCATCGCTGTTGGCGGCTTGACTGGCAGGGCCTCCCAGTACCATAGCGGCTTACACTTAAGGCACTGGCAGGTACGGCCAACAAAGGGAGCCTTCCCCTCGGTCTTTTGCTGGCCTTCTACAACCTCACTTTTTGCCTTTCCTTGCTCCTTCACTTCCTTGGTGTCTTCTGCCTCATCCTGCAGCTCTTGATCTTCATTTCTTATATTGAGCCGCAGGACAAACCCTTCAGGCCCCTCCTCCCCCAGGCGGTGCAGAAACTCTGCCACCGGCTCAGTGAGGGTGACCTTCCCGTAGGTGAGTGTCACCACCACCTTCACCAGGGCGTCTCCGGACCTGGCGTTCGCCTTCTGCAGGCACCCCAGGTCAAACTGTGCGGGCAGGGTGGTGTAAGCCTGCCGGTGGCGACAGAGTTCTAAGTATTCGAACTCGAATGTCGCCACCTTCTTGTAAACAGGTCGTGGCAGGCATTGCCACCACCGCCCCAGTTTCTGCACCAACACCTTCACCTTGTGTGGCCTGGTGAAGGGGTCGCCGCCGGTCTTAACAATGGAAATGCCGCGCTTTTCCATTTTCTTCCGACTTGGGGGTTTTCAACCTGCCTGCTGAATAAGGTTGCTGCGGCAGGTACACCCGCCTAATATTTAACTTCATTTCTGTCTTTGCATCACCTCCACCATCAGCTAACTCCAAGCCTCTGCGGCGCCCATCTTTGATTGGACGACTGTTTGCCTGTCTCCGCATATTGGACGCCCCGCTGCTTTCGTCTCACATTGTCACTATATGCATTCCCACGTTCTCTGAGCAAGGCATCTTCACTACAACAAGTGATGCGAGAGAGAGAAAGAGAGAATGAGAGAGAGAGGGCGGGGGGAAGGAATTCTTTTCCACGTAACAAGCTAATGAATCCTTCTTCGCTACCAGAAAAACAATAAAACAAATGACGTCTCCTCCATCAAAACCAATCTTGTCAAATATGTATACGTGAATGCCAATAAAAAATATACATTCTTCATATAATTTCAACTTATTCTTCCTACTATTCATCATCCATGTTCTGAGACAAACTTTATGTCCTGTCCACTACTTCACTGATGATACCATTCTTCCCTTCACCACGTGTTTTTATAGACACTTAACCCATTAGGAATCAAACACCTCACTTAGGCAGATCCAAACGTCACACGCCAAAGCCCTCATCTTTGTAAAGTTTTATGGCTGAGGCAAAACAAACAGTGTTGTTCAATACCACACTAATGAAATAGCGAACGCAGCTTTACCGCAAAATTTTCTAATTTTTCTCACTTTATAACTTGCCCACTTCCATAAGGTAACATAAACCATTATTATCAATCATTTAAGCACTTTTCTGATAAACTCTGAAACCCCAGATTGACCTCTAAGTTTTTCCGTATCTTCCAATACCAATTTTCAATAGAGGGTTTCAGGACACGTCTATAATTTTGACTAATCCTTTAACTCTATTCCTTTGTAGAATGGGTCTTTTTAAAATACATTGCTCAGTCCTCAGCCGTAGCCCCGCTACCCTAACATAAAATGTGAAGATATAGAAACGATAAAAAATTTGAAATTACTTATGACACAAACAATAAGAGCGAAGAAACATGAGTGTTATGAAAACTTATACAGGGGAAAAAAATAATGATAAGTGGCTCATTAAAAGTAGATAATTCAGAGTGAAAAATTTCCTCTGAACCATCGCAAACAGCATTAAATTGATCTGGTGAAAAAGTGATAAAAGAAAAGATAAAATGGATTTAACAGGAGAGTTTTGTAAATTTCACAACTGTATTTTCTTTGATTTGTTGAAGACTACATCCTCTTGAGAAAATACATGAATGAAGCGAAGGAGATAACTTTGTACTTACAAGGAAAAAAGTACATTTGGAGAAGACATGGGGAATACAGAGAGAGAGAGAGAGAGAGAGAGAGAGAGAGAGAGAGAGAGAGAGAGAGAGAGAGAGAGAGAGAGAGAATGGTTGATTGTGGTCATTTAACAGTGAGATTCTTTGTGGTCAACACCAGCGCCATGTTGACTGTTTCGCTACTTTCTGCATCGCATTGATGCATTCCTCAGCGTGCATTTGCTGAAAAATGCAGTACTTGAGATAAATAACCGTGAGTGTCGTGGCGTCTCATTGCCAAGCGGGAGGAAGGGCGAGGGCCACGCTGCAGTATATATTGAGGGAAGCCAAGAAGCAAGGCACAGTTCGGCTCTCCACCCGTCCAGCGACATGAACGGTCTGGTAACTCGGCTCTTTGTGGTGTCTCTTTATCTTTGTTCACAACTGCTACAGTCACTGTCAACAGTGTTGTCACGCGGCGCGCCACGTCCACTGCCAGGCATGGCTGGTGAGCCTCACCAATACTGCCTCACTATTTGTACTCTCCAACAAAACCGATAAAAATTGTATTATTTTAACAAGTGTACAAGTACAAGAGAAAAAAAACCCTACATTTAGATAAGCCTGGCCGTTCCTTTAAAGCACGGCTCTGTCCAGAGCTAGCTTGGCCTTATTATGGGAGTTTTCATTTCCACATACACCTTAATTTATACAATGGTAGTGTTATCTGAGCCCAGTTTATCCCAACAGGTTGTTTTGGCAGTGATGGTGGCGACCACCGCCCATCAGGCCTACGGCATTCCTGTACCCGGCACTCTCTCCCGCGGCACCCACGCCTACGGGTATGGCCAGGCGCCCTACGTGGGTCCGCTGGCTTCCAGTGTTCCCGCCGGCATCCCTGTAGGGGAAACGTACGAGGTGGCAGCCGCCCGTAACCAGTTCTTCAGAGCCTACCAGAACCAGCTGAACACCATCTACGGTCTAAGCCAAAGGGCAAACGGAAACGAAGATTATCACTGCAACGTACTGTGAAGTTCTGTTAACGGAAGGGATTAAATCAAATGAAGGGTGTGGATCTGAAGGCGTTGGCATATAAATTCGAGTATTGGGTAAACAGTTATTCATTGCAGATAATACCATGAGGTGGAAGGCAGTTAAGATAGCCCGTCGATTACACGATACCGTAACTTGCTAAATAGGTAAAGTGAAAAACCGCAATGAAATAACCTCTTTCTTTGAGGTTAACAAATATATTTAGAAATAAAAAAAGACCAATAGTACGACACAACCCTGATTTTTTTCTTTACAAGAAAGAATTATTTTTCTTACGAGAACTTTATTTTTTATTGATTAGATTTATCTATTATTGATCTATTTCATGTTTTGTAAAAAAAATTATCTACCAAAATTTATTTGAGTTATCAATTTTGTCATCTTCCTTACCATCACCTCCGCACCTCCCTCAGTATTGCCAGAAGCCAGTATTTCGTCATCACCTAAAGTTTCGCCAACAATTCTTATCGCTTGACATTATCATGAAGCAAAAGAGGTAATAGTACATGACCAAAGCTATTATTTACCACTAACTTCATCAAAAAGCTAAACTTATGACGTTGTTAACGAGAGAGAGAGAGAGAGAGAGAGAGAGAGAGAGAGAGAGAGAGAGAGAGAGAGAGAGAGAGAGAGAGAGAGAGAGAGAGAGAGAGGGGGGGGGAGGGGGGGACATCTGTCCTTCACAACACGTCCGCTCCTCGCTTTCCTACACGACTCCCGCAGAGAGGATTAATCTTTCGCTTTGTGTTTTTCACCTGGCCAATGGCGAGGCTCTGTGGAGATGGAGATCACAATCTACGGAATTTCTGGAACAGTTCAAGTTAATGTTTCCCTCCGTGGTGGCTTGGGAGGGCCTGCGCCACACATGACCATCAGTGAGACGGCACATAGGACCACATTCTGAAATACCTCTGTGTTGCACCTCCACTACATTCAAAGGGGCCTAGTTAAAGTGACAAGGGGTGTTTTACTATTTTAGTAACAGATTAGCTAGGTTTTTCTATTAGCAACATAGAAAAAACTCATGACAATATTTGAGTGGAAGACGTTTCAGAATACGGATCTCTCTATAATATATCCTGTCATCATCCAATGCCATTCATGGAGAGCGGTGTTTTTTCTATCATGCAATTATTTTTTCATTGGAGATAGAAATATGACTAATAGAGGTCAATCAGTTTCTATCACAATCATTAACATACAAGTGCACATCAGACTCCTTTATCCCATAAATTCCCATGAAAATGCCCACTTTGTATAGATACAAAAAAAAAAAATTGCACATCAGACTAAGGTTCTGGTCCCAGAAAAGGACGATTTCACTCTTTTCCACTTGAGTGTGGGAGTGCAGGGTACACAAAATAAGGCTAAAGGGACAGTGCAGAAGGTAACAACGAAAGGACTGAAAGGCTAAGCTTAAGTCAAAAGGGGCAGGTGTTCCCTTTTCCTACCAACCATATTACCGAAGCCACCCGTCCTCGTACTCTCTCTCTCTCTCTCTCTCTCTCTCTCTCTCTCTCTCTCTCTCTCTCTCTCTCTCTCTCTCTCTCTCTCTCTCTCTCTCTCTCTCTTACTCTCTCTCCATAAACGCATGAACGCTCCTTCCTCATAAATTCCCCGCCGCTGTACGCACGCCTCCGCCAGCGGGTACACACAAGCCGGAAACGCATTGCTACTTGCTTTTATTGCATGCGAAGCCGCCACAACCGCACGGATTTATTTGGGAATGGGGGGAGCGCCGTCAGCAGCCCAGGACCCCCCACCACCTCCACCCGCCCGCCCGCCTCAGAAACCACCAGGGAGCTCAGCAGAAAGGAAAAGAAAGTGACAGTGTAGATTTTTGTTCCCCAGCCCCGCGAGCCTCGGATGGGGAGAGGGAGTTAAGTTAGCTTCAAACACGTTTTTGTTGCGAGTCCCGGTGAAAGGTTGGACCCACGCGTGAGCCTGGAGGAGGGAAGGGAGGTGACGGCAGGGTTGTGTGGCGCTGTGGTGGAGAGGGAGGGGTAAGTATAGGGAGGTGGAGGAAGGGTGGGTGGGTGAGTAGGCGTCTGCTTGGAGTGAAAGTGGTGTCCATCCATGGTGTGTGCGTGAGCTGGTGGTGTTAGTGAAAGCATATAGATGGGGAGGGAAAAGGGAAGGCGTTTAAGTGTGAGGGTGAGAGGACGGTAGAGGATTTTTTCTTTTTTTTTGTGTGTGTGTGTGTCACTGTGTATGCAAATTCGAGTCCTATTCTTGTGTAAAAGAACATGAACAGATATTTTTCCCTCTCTATTCCTCCCAGGTTAGCAATGAGGGCAAATGTACTCAGGTTTTTCAAGGCCGTTTATCTGGCGCCGTGGTACAGACTGACCTAAATGTTGGGAATTTTAGTGCTCCAAAAACTTTACTCCTTCTCATTTACGTAATTCATTTACATCAGCCAACCCGATTAGAGCTTCTTTTGCCCATTCATCCTTTTACGGAGCGGCAATCAAGCGAGCCTTTTTTAAGTTTTTGTAATACTTGGTCAGTCTCCAAAAGGTAACTCAGAGTCAAGGGGTTGTCTTTCTTTTACGTACGTAGAAATTCTCTAGAGGCAAAGTCCCCCGGAGAGCAACAATTCCCTTGCGATGGTTGGTCAGGTTAAGCAGGTGCCATTCATCCCTCAAAGCTCCCTAAGCGTTTCCACATTACCACCTGCAGACACTCAGATAAGCACGCGCCGGCTAACATGGCTACCTCTCCATTGCCTATCATAGCATCCCAGGGGCTTACCGGGCCCTGTGGCATCTCCCTGGCCGTAATGCCTCTGCCTGCCACTCACGGTGAGCTTTGATGCAGGAATGGCTGGCCTTCCTCGGCACACGGCAGACTAATGCTGGAAATTACCACACGACCCTCCCATTAACCGTCATGTCTGGTGTGGATCCACATTAACATACGTAGTACAGTCATTGTAACCATTCCTGTATCACAAGTGGATTCAGTGTCTCATCCTTCTTACGGGTGATAAAAGTGATTCTAATGACAGGAGACACAATAATAAAGATGGTGATGATGGTAATGACAAATAAAACAATAATGGGCGAGAGTGTGTGTGTGTGTGTGTGTGTGTGTGTGTGTGTGTGTGTGTGTGTGTGTGTGTGTGTGTGTGTGTGTGTGTGTGTGTGTGATTTGCACCTCCTTCTCCAATAACCGCTTTCCCCAAACTGAATGTGACAAACACCTTTCTATTCACCATTCTCCTCTCCGACATTGGGGCCCCACGCAGATGGAAAATGGCTGGAATCGTTTGACACCGTTGAAGGGCTTTTGGCTTTTTGCCACGTTACCCCTGCAGGGAAAATAGATCCCCAGAGAGCAACTCACTCTTTCATCACACCGAATCCCCTAGACGCCCTCCATCACCATTACAGTTTGAAGCCATAAAGATAGAAAGTGATGTTGATTGGACTTAAGTATGCCGGAAGGAAGCTGCTGAAGTTACTGATATAGATATCCATTCACTCTTGTATTGCTGTGGCTACATTTTCTATTAAAATTATGAGCATAGTAAAATGTATTATTTGTACGGATGAACAGAAAGAGAATAAAGTCTTTTTTTTATGCTGCAAGATTATTCAAGTGACTGAAGCACAAACAGGGCTTTAAAGAGTTGGTTATGGATGGAAGTGTGTCCAACTGTGAATGGGATAAAAGAACCGCAAAGGTGAGGATGATGCAAAGGAATTTAAAAAGATGAGGTGTTGATGAATCTATTTACAAAAAAAAAGTTATTGTATTGGCACTCAGAGATGCCTACAATCTTCACTGTCATTTATGCTGAATATGACAACTCGAATCCCTTGTGTTAGCTTCCCTTCACGCTGTAGCCTCTCTTCTTCCTGACAGGACAAAAAACATGAACTTCTGACCAGACAGGAGTGGAAAGTTAACGATACTGCCCTCCTCTGTGTGTGTGTGTGTGTGTGTGTGTGTGTGTGTGTGTGTGTGCTATACTTGTTACAAGACACCACTAAAATTCTTAAACGATAAAGAGGACAAGGTATAGAGAGAAGAATTTATCGTTATTATTTCCTGTAGTTTGGTGTTCCCGTGGAGATACAAGTTTGCGTTCTCTCCCTCTCCGAGCTATTGCAAAATTTTCTTTATTAGAAAAGTTATCTCCCAGAATAATATTAGGTGACGCTGCTCGCTTTTCTTCCCCGTCCCGCTCCTCAGCCTCGGGTGGTGTGTGTGTGTGTGTGTGTGTGTGTGTGTGTGTGTGTGTGTGTTAGACGCTGCCCTGGTTATTAGTGAGCCTTGGTGTTCAGGAGTAGATATTTACTTAAATCATCTCCTATTCATAGTGTGGAATTCACGCTGTTACTATAATCATAAAGACTCGAAAATCTTAAAAATTTTAACAACAGCTTGTCTAAGTTGAGATGTGATCACAAAATGTTTCAGAGTGCACCTCTCAATCACCGGTAAATCTTTGAACTTTTGTATTGTTTCCTATGAAATAGTTTGCTTCACTCCAGCTGCATTTGAGATTGAAAACCAACAGCAAAACATTTTCTTTGTCTAGCAAATAATGCATAATATGTAAAACATTTTTCTTGTCTGCCTGTGAAACTAACTAGACTTCATGATTACGTTCTTGTGAAATGAAAGTTTATCAATAAAGCTTTGTCCTTGCTTAACTTTTAATACTTAATATAGTTTGAATCTAATAAATATGGTTTTCTAAAAATAAATAAATAAATAAAATAAAATAAAAAAGAAATAAAATAAAATAGAAAAAAAAATATTTACAATTTTCGATCGTCCAAACATTTTCCTCCAAACAATGAGATAAACAGACAAGTGATAAACAAACAGCTTTGAAAACTGGGAAAAAAACCTAAGTGAGTCTGATCTGAGCTCCAAGAAGAGAGAGAGAGAGACACGAGGCGTGGCGGCCCATCTCACAGCCTGTGGTGTAGTCACTGTGTGCGTCACTTTATGTCCCGGCTTGGATAAGAATTTAGGGCCCCCTGGTGCCTGTTTGAGACAACAATGCCCGCGGGATAGAGCCATTTGTAGGGCGGTTATGGTGCGCCGCGATATGGACAGCCCTGGTGTGAGGCGCTGATGAGGGAAACAGCTGATGAGAGACAGAAAAAGTTGATGAGATGAAGGAAGCAGCAGATGACAGGAACAGCTGATATTAGAAACAGTAGATAAAGGAAGGAGATGATAAGGAAAACAGCTGATGAGGGAGATAAACAGCTGATGAGGGGAACAGCAGCGTTAGAGAGAATATTTTCCATCTTATTACATTACTTTTTTCTTTTTAACGGAGAGGAGACGCGGATGAATGCACCATCGCGTGGACGACCTCCACGCTAACGGGAAAAATTAAT
>CM035189.1:23671177-23681177 GCA_020233015.1 Callinectes sapidus | reverse complement strand
TCACTCTTAGTGGGGAGCGTCATGCCTGCCTCGCCCAAGCCACAGCCAGGTGTACTCCCGCTGAGGGCCGGAGATCAAGGCTCTTCCCGCCTGCAATATTGTCAGGAGGTTTCCAGGGAGGAGCTCACCTGCTGAGCTGCTCACGAGGGAAACAAAACATTATAATGCATTCCGGGAGAATATCTTATTTCGCGCGTGGGTACGTGGCTGAGGCCGAGAACAACGTCTTGGCTTTGTGTGTGTGGTTAGCGGAGCCTTAGCTGCCTTGCTCTCTCTTTTGGCACGCGGCGAGGCCTCCATCGGGTGGCTGCCTTCCTTTTTTTTACATACTGTGTGGTGCTGCTTAAATCACTTTTCCGTGAGCTCCTGTAGGCGTGAGTTTTAGTGAGGAAGCAGCCCGTGCTTGGGTTTGTGGCGAGGCCTGCACCTGCACTTCAAAGCCAGGGCCAGAGCGGCGTGGCGTGGCGTGGCGTGGCGTGGCGGTCTCCTTGCCGCAGGAATTGTTAGGATGCATTTTGGGACAAACTTTAGATGCATGAATGTTTTTCCTTCCCAGTTCTGTCCGTGTGCTTTTAAATGAAACTTTTGGCTGTTCTGAATTTCTGGAGCGAGCACCAGACGTGCATTTATTTTGATGTATGTGAACGTGCTTTCCTTTTATTAATGCCATTTATCTCACCTCGTATTCCCATGACACGGGCGCTGTTTTCACAGCGTCTGGGGGAATTGTATCAATGCATCACCCGGGACGCCTCCACCCCCCCCCCCCTTTCCCCCGATGAATTACTTCACCATGAACACAGGCGCGTCATGGTAAGAGACGGCTTTGACTGCTTCAACGACGCTCCCCCCTCTCAAACAACTCAATGATGAGGTTGATGATGATGATGATAATAGTGTGTGTGTGTGTGTGTGTGTGTGTGTGTGTGTGTGTGTGTGTGTGTATGTGTGTGTGTGTGTGTGTGTGTGTGTGTATGTGTGTGTGTGTGTGTGTGTGTGTGTCACTCATGCATTATCGTCGTAGTCCCTGCAGTGGTTGTCTCGTGTCTCGGTGCGCCCTTCGCTGCTCCTCCCAGCTGGTGGTGTTGCCAGAGGCCAATTACTCAGTGGCGGTGACGGCACGTCATCGAGTAGTTACATAAGCTTTTAAAAGTAGCGCACTGGACACTGGACTAAAACGAGTATGTTACAGGTGCGTGTTATGCTGTGGTGATTGTGTTGGGAAACAATGCTGTTAACCTTGCCTGTGTAGGGTGGCGGAGTGTTGCCTTCTGTGTGGTGGCCGCTGCGTGGTAATGACATTTGCGTTGCACCGCGCGAACCAAGGTATGGCGGCTTGTGCCAGGAGGACTAGGAGGAATCCACCCGATCAAGGCTGGCCGTGGTGACTCACAAACTCAAAGGTGCGTCAGGAGTGTGTCGGGTTGTCCTGCGTAGGGCTGTAACAGTGATCCGTTCAGTACATGAGGAAGAAGGCTGTTGATGCCCGCCACCTCATCCAGTGCTTCAAGGAACACTCAAAATTTGACAAAATCTACCTAAATTTGAAGGTGTTTTCCTTCCATCCATTGAGATTTGATTTGAAGATTAAAGTAAAGAAATTCCAAAAGACTGAAAGGGAGGAGGAACTTACTAAAGAGAATGTCCTGCCTGCCCTACTCACCAGCTCCCCTCAGACTGCAGGGGACAATGGGGGGAGGAAGGAAGAAAGGAATACTTTTTTCGAAAATTGTGATTTGGAAAGTGAAAATAGTGAATGGGAAGATAATGACAGTGAATGGGAGGATATTAGTGATAGCGAGGATGAGAGTAGTGTATTGGATGAGAGCAGTGAATAGGAAGATGAGAATGGTGACTTAGGGGATGTAAGTAGCGAGTTGGATGACAGCGATGAGTGGGAGGATATGAGTGACAGTGAAGACAATGACAGTAAATGCGAGGATATTAGTGATAACAAGGATGAGAGCAGTGAATGGGAAGATGAGAATGGTGACTTGGGGGATGTAAGTAGCGAGTTGGATGACAGCGATGAGTGGGAGGATATGAGTGACAGTGAAGACACTCCCTTGCGAGGCCCAGTGGAGGGGCAGAACACACACCCTCCCCGCACCTCACGTTGGCACGGCCTCTACCACGTGGTCAAGAGGTGTGTCTGGCGTCTGTTCGAGGCCCAGGCTGTGCTGTTTACCGTGGGCGCAGTACTGGAGCCTTACTTGCCCGAGGTGGGGGACGTGGGCTGGGAGTACTGAGTGGCCACTAATTGCGTAATGCCACAATTTAGGATGGACCGCCTCTTGAGGGACGCCCGTTGATAAAAGCGTATTTGCGACCAACCAACAAACTGAGACGAGAAACATAGCGAATGGCGAGACTTACGACGACAACGGTACCGAGAAACTGAGTACCAGCGAAACACGACGAAGCGAATACCGTCAAGTGAATACCGTAAACCGAATACCGTCGACCGAATATCGTGAACCGAATACCGTGAACTGAATCCCGTGAAGCGAATATCGTGAAGCAAATACCGTGAAGCGAATATCATGAACAGAATCCCATGAAGCGAATACCGTGAACCGAAAACCGTGAAGCGAATAACGTGAAGTGAATACCGTGAAGCGAGAACAGTGAAGCGATTACCGTGAACCGAGTACTGATTCTGACACTAGGGGGAGGGTGCCGTGCTGTGCCTCTGCTGCTGCCTCGCACTGTTGGGATAGACATTACTGGAAAGGGAATTATATGATTTTATCAGTGTATGGAGAATTATTATTATTATTATTATTATTATTATTATTATTATTATTATTATTATTATTATTATTATCATTATTACTACTACTACTACATTATTATCTTATCTTCACTTATACTACTACTACTACTTCTACTTCTACTTCTACTTCTACTTCTACTACTACTACTACTGCTACTACTACTACGGCTACTACTACTACTACTACTACTACTACCACTACTACTACTACTACTACTACTACTACTACTACTACTACTACTATTACTACTACCACTACTACTACTACTACTCCAACTAGTTCTTGCTCTGCCTCATAAACGCGTTAACCAGCACTGAATGAGATAACCAGCTGTGTGGTCGTAAATTGGACGATTAGGTGAGGTGGATTACCATTGTTCCTGATGATGGGTCCTCTCGCCTCTCGCCTCCCTCAGGGCACAGCGAGGGGAGTGTGGAGACTGCCAGGAGTGGTTAGTGGTGACGCTCTTATTGACGTCATTACTCTTTATAGACGGAATGGTTTCTGGGTTATCGAAAATTTTGCCTTAATTATACCACACTGTATATTTAATGTAGCAGCAGCAGCAGTAGTAGTAATAGTAGTGAGGGTGATAGAGAATAGTGATATTAATAGGGAATGATAGAAATAATAGGCAGAAGAAGCAATAGTAGTGATAGTAATAGGTATATTTAGTAAATGTAGATGCAGTAGTAGTAGTGTAAATGTAGTAATAGTAATCGGAGGATGAGAGGAGGTAGAGGAGGAGGAGGAGGAGGAAGAGGAGAACCAAAAGCACTGGTAATGAACAATTAAAGTTAGTTTTTTCCCCCCCAATCAGCGAGGCAATTTAGTGTGAAATCCCTTTTTCTCAAGTTTATTTTCGCTAGCTAAGACTCGCTCATCCTTCTTCATTTGTCCTTCTTAGCACACTTTTCTTTTTATTCCCGGGAAAACTTTGACTCGGTGACCAGAAACTCTAAGAGGAAACTTTGCAGGTGGAGATTTGGAGCAGAGTGAAGCGGATCAGCGCGGTAAAGTCCAAAGTTTCTTGCTGTTCTCTAATGACCGTCTTGTTACTGGGATTTAATGCGTTAAGTCGTTTGGTGGCCTCTTGGGAAGAAATGACCCGCGTAATTAAGAGTTTGTGTCGTAATAACCATCATTAGCATGCAACTTTATGCTGAATTTCAAAGTGGGGAAGCGTTTCATGTGATTCACCTGCTGCAGACTCTCTCTCTCCCCTTCCCACTGTGTAATACTTGCTGTCTTGCTTTTCAGGTAAGCATTGTGGCTGGCGGCTGGCGGGTCTCTCTCCTTCTATCAGGTACGTGTCAGTCTATCATGCAAGACACCCCACCCCGGCTCAGATGTATCAGGTATCTATATAATCTTTTATTACTTATCTGTTCCTTGTTTTACTATTAAATACTACGCATGTGTGTTGTTAGGAGTCCCATTGTGGAAGGTGTACGGGTAATACAGGTAACCTTTAAAGGAACTGGCAAATTAGTGGGATTTTTATTTTTATTGTTTTTGTTGCCCCTGGCCAGCTTTCCTCTATTTAAAAAGCACTGTGTTTATTCCCGTCTGCTCTTCATTGTGAGTGTTAGCAATGGTAGAAGTGAGATATTGGCTGGACTACGAGTGTGTTACTTCAATCCCCTGGTACAGACACCCCTTGGTCTTCGTTTATGTGTGTTTGTGAAGGGGGGGGGTGTTCAAAATCTCTCTCTCTCTCTCTCTCTCTCTCTCTCTCTCTCTCTCTCTCTCTCTCTCTCTCTCTCTTTACGGTACTCTTATCACCACCATAACTAGCAGTACAATTTCATCCCTTACCTATTACACACTGTTAGTCTCATCCACCTCCTGTCTTCCCTAGCTCCCCCCCGTCATCCCCCTACCAACCAACACTAACCACTTCACACCTACACTATCACCCTTTCCATTTCACGATCCACATTATTTACCACTCGCAATTCTTTTCTCCCCGTCTTTTCTCCCCGTTCATTATTCCCTATCTTGTCTTCCCCCTTGCTGTTTCACTCTATCTCCCTTCATCTTTCTCTCTCCCTCTCTCTCTCCCTCCCTCCACGCTCCCTCGCTCATGACGCATGTATCCCGGGCACTTCATGAATATTCCAGGGTCGGCTGTGCATGATTGAATAGAGTCCTGAAAGTATACAGGAGATGCATTCTGCGGCCCCGAGCACGCTTTCTACCGCCCATTGTTGTTGTCCCGTGCAGCGAAACTGGTTCTTGGCTCTTGTGGCTCTACCAGTCTGCGCGCCGTGTGTGTGTGTGTGTGTGTGTGTGTGTGTGTGTGTGTGTGTGTGTGTGTGTGTGTGTGTGTGTGTGTGTGTACTCATCCTTATGTATTCTTGGTTCATATTATTCGTTCATTAGTGTGTGTGGCGTGACGAAAGCCTGCCTCCCTCAGCCTGTCTCCCTCCTCAGCCTGCCTCTCAATCTTTTTTTCCCTCCAGTCTTCCTGTTAGTATGTACCCTTGTCAACCTGCCTCCCTTTCAGTTTTTATCCTATCCTGCACTAAGTCTGCCCCTCCATTTCATCTTGCCTCCTTCAGCCTGCTAATCAGCCTACCTTCCTTTTAGCCTACGCCTCTCTCTGGCTTCATCTCAGCCTGCTTCCTTCTCATCATGCCTCCTTCAGCCTGTTTCCCTCTCAGTCTACCTTCCTTACAGCCTGCGTCTCTCTCTGGCCTCATCCCAGCCTATTTCCCTGTCAGTCTGCCTGTCCCTCAGCCTGTCCTCTCCAGCCTGCCTATGAACATTGAACAAAGTGAGGGTGAAATAGTAGTGCTGCATAAAATTATATCTTGGCATTTATTCATTAATTAACGTGTATAGTAAGTAAATAAAGTGAATAGGTCGGTAAGTATTTATAAATATATGAGGCTGGGTCGTAGCATCACGGGGACTACTGACTCCCTCCCTCGTTAGAGCGCCGCGTCCCTAGCAGCGTTTGAAGTAAATAGATAAATATATTGATATGTAAATGATTTGATTATTTATACAGTTTTCAGATTAGTAATAACTCCTGAAATTTGTTATTTATGAGATTATGGCCGGCAGCGGAGAGAGAGAGAGAGAGAGAGAGAGAGAGAGAGAGAGAGAGAGAGAGAGAGAGAGAGAGAGAGAGAGAGAGAGAGAGATAATGACTGGGAGAGCGAAGGAGAAATATACAAGGTTGAGTTAAACTATGTGTGCTTATAATGAGACACGCTAAGGCCGGGAGGGAAGTTAAGGAAAGAGTGGAGAGAAGGAGGGGAGGTTTGGAGGAAAGTGGAACATGGAAGGGGAAAGAGAGAAGGTTTGAAGGAAAGGAGAAAGAAGAGAGAGAGAGAGAGGGAAGGCTTAGAGAGGAAAAAAAGAAAGGAAGGAAAGTTTGGAGGGGAAATAGAGGACGAAGGGAAAGATTGGAGGAGGAGGAAGAGGAGGAGGAGAAGGAGGAAAACGGCACGAAGTTGCAAAAGGATAAAGACAAAGCAAGAGGAAGAGGAAGAGGAGGAAGAAGAGGAGAGAATATATAAAGCAATGTTCAAAATGAGGATGGACAGAATATATGGTAAATGAGAGGAATTAGAGGGAAACTTAATGTGAGGGAAGGAAGAAAATGGGATATAAGGGAGTAGAAATGAGGGGAAACCACACTGTTGAGGGAGAATGAAGGAAAGAATAGGTAAAAAATGTAACTGAATCGGGAGGAAAAGAGGAATAATGAGGAGTGAACAAAGGGACGAAGAGTGAAAAGAAGAGAAAATGATAGAGATAATGAAGAGAAAGAGGGAAATTAAGGTCAGAAAGGGTCAGAAAAATTGAGGAAGAATATAAGGAAAGAGAAGAGGAGAGAATAGCACAAAGAAAAGGAGGAATTGGAGGAAACATGAGAAGCAACGAGGATAGGATAGAAAAATGTAAGAAAAATGGAAGAATGGAGAAGGAAACTTTGGTGAAAGAATTAAGGGAGAGGAGGAAACATGGAGGTAAATATGGGAATGGGAAGGGAATGGAGGAAGGAGGAAAATAGAGGAAGTAGTCAAATGAGAGAATGTGAATGGGGGATGGGAGGGAAATAGAAAAGAGGTCATTAGAATGTAAGGGAGGAAATAGAGGAAGGGATGAGGGGAGGAAAGATGAGAGGGAAACAGAGGATGGGTAGAAGTGATGGAGGGAGGAGGAGGAGGAAGAGGAGGAGGAGGAGGAGGAGGAGAGGGGGGGGTCAGAGGTCTTCCTATTCCCTGTGTAAGGACCCGAGGGAGTAATTTCTCTGCGTTACTGCACAAGCTGCGTGTTGCGCCTCTGTGTAAATATCTGCCGCGTCCTCTAACTTAAAGAGGCATTCACTCCACCCTAAAATATGGCCGAACTAAAATGTAAACAGCGGTATGGGAGGAGGAGGGGCGCCGCCGCATTGGAGAAGGGACGAGAGGAGCGGGTTAACTCACACCTAAATGGGAATATCGACCATCTGGTACTTAGTGGTTTGATTCATGGAGGGCACCTTGAGATGTTTGGCCAGTCTGCAGCCTCACCGTTACCCCGAAGAACATGAAGTGAAGTAGCTTTACTCATAGAGGCTAAATGAAACACTCCTTCGTCACACCTTCACTGTAATTAAGGTTTTAGTCTCAGAGTTACCCCGAGGAACATGAAGTGAAGTATCGTTACTCTTAAGGATGAAATGATACATGCCTTTGTCACATCTCTACTGTAATCAAGTCGTTAGTTAGCCTCAGCGTTATCCTGAAGAACATAAAGCAAAGTACATTTACTCAAAGGGATCAAATGAAACACGCCTTCATCAAACCTCTACTGTAACTTATACCTGATTTAATTTAAGCTGCACAAATTTTAAAAGGATATTGAATGGTTTTAGTAAGAAAATAACACGATTTCTACATTACTGAACGAAGGAAGGTCTTTGGAACCCGGCTAATCATCTCTGTGGCCTTGAAAAGTGGTGGAAAGTGGTAGGCAGAGAGAGGAAAGCGTTTTTGAATACATATTTGCAACCCAGAGAGTATACCAACCCAAGGCACCGGTAATGAGGACACCGAGGCAGGGAGTGTGCAGTGTGGCGCGGCGCAGGGAGTGGTGGTGGCGTATGTCAAAAAAGTAGAGCCTTCCATGTGCTCCCGGCGACTTACTGGGAACATTAGTATATATTACGAGGAACACGGGAACAGCTGGGTGGTAGTGAGAGCAGCGGGTGAAGAAGAAGAGGAGGAGGAGGAGGAGGAGGAGGAGGAGGAGGAGGAGGACGAGGAGGAGGAGGAGGAGGAGGAGGAGGAGGAGGAGGAGGAGGGGCAGGAGGACGAGAAGGAGGGGGGAATTGGAGAGAGAAGGTAACAGCAGCGAAGCACTAACTGAGAGGAAAAATGAATTCAACAGCATCACACAAAACATACTCATTTCTCCCCCGCCCCTCCCTCCCCCCCTCTCTCTCTCTCCATCCGTAGAATTTCCCCCCTCCCCCCTTCCATCTCTGTTTAAATAACTTTTCTTCGTCCCAAAAAGGAGAAGGAATCGGCAAAAACTTGTTCCCCGGCCGGCTCTTATCGGGTGGCAGCCAATATCCAGATGATGGTTGGCGTCTTGGTCCCGGAAAAGCGTTTGGGAATTATTCTTGGGGACTGCGATAAGGCAAGATCGGTACCGCTGTCTTGGATATATTGTCTGGGGCGGCGGGGGTGGCGGTGGTGGCGGTGGTGGTAGCGATGCGTCTCAGGGGGGAAGGTAGACAGGAAGAGAAGGTTCACAGTTGGATATTGTTACTTGCCTTGTATGGTTGTGGGTTTGTGGGTGGTAGAGGGGTAACGGTGAGTGGTGGTAGTGGTTAGAAGTGGGTGGGTGAGGCAGAAGGTGGTGGTGCATAAGAGGTGGATGGATGGCTGGCTGGGTGGGAAAATAGTGTGGGTGGATAGATGGGGTGGATAGTTTACGGAAAAGTTGTGTGTATATGTGTGAGTAATAATAATGATAATAATAATAATAATAATAATTATAATAATAATAATAATAATAATAATAATAATAATAATAATAATAATAATAATAATGATCATAATAATAATAATAATAATAATAATAATAATAATAATAATAATAATAATAATGATAACAATAGTAATCATCTTTTATCAAGAATCGCTGCCTACAAAGACCGGCTGAAAATTTTCGTGTTATCATGCTTATACATATCCTTATGTTATTTGTTCATACATCTGTGTGTGTGTGTGTGTGTGTGTGTGTGTGTGTGTGTGTGTGTGTGTGTGTGTGTGTGTATCTGCATGAGTGTGCGGAAAAGTGTGTGTGTGTGTGTGGGTGGGTGTCTGGTCAAGAAAGGAAGTGAAGTGTGTGAGTGGAAAAGGGATGGAGGAACTGACGTCACGGAAAGACTTGCATGACGTCACCGTGACGCGCAGTGCATTGAGGGTTAGCGGGGCGCCTTGACGGACCGAGGGACTGACTGTCTGGTGAGGGAAGCTGTGCCCAGGGACCAGAATGTCTTGCCTCGCCCCCTGTGTCCCCCTGTCAAGTGATGGTCAGTGTGTGGTAACTGAAATGTATTGGTGATCTATTCAGAGTGAAGAGTTTCGGGGTTACCTAAGAGAAAAAAAAGGTAAAGTGAAGCCATGCATGCTCTGTGGGCCATCTGGTTTTCAAGCACATGGGTTCGATTCCTCACCACGCTCCGTAGGAAAAGGGCTTCCACTCATGGTAACGGCTTTCAAATAGGTGGGCTTTCACATAGAAGTTCTTCATTAAGTGGTCTTCTTTAGCTCATAAATTCATTTAAAAAAAATGTATAAATAAATAAAAAGAAAATTAAGGCCTGATGAATCTAAGTTTGCAATGAAAGATAAAGGAAGAAATTGGCTCTCAGAATGGAGTGGCAGGTGACTGGCATAAACTCAGCTATCAGACAGCTGGCGTTGAGTCAAGAGGGAACTTCAAAAGATTAGATAAATTTATTAATAGTCATTGCTTGGTACAGGAATTAATGTTTTTACGGTGACTAACTTCTTGTATTTTTCCTTATTTTATTACTTTAACTGTTTAAACGACATAAGGTCGCTCTCTCTCTCTCTCTCTCTCTCTCTCTCTCTCTCTCTCTCTCTCTCTCTCTCTCTCTCTCTCTCTCGCTCTCTCGCTCTCTCTCTCGCTCTCTCTCTCTCTCTCTCTCTCTCTCTCTCTCTCTCTCTCTCTCTCTCTCTCTCTCT
>CM035189.1:23665613-23671077 GCA_020233015.1 Callinectes sapidus | reverse complement strand
GAGAGAGAGAGAGAGAGAGAGAGAGAGAGAGAGAGACAGAGAGAGAGAGAGAGAGATTTTGAACACCCCCCTTCACAAACACACATAAACGAAGACCCTATTTTACTTCCAAGGGGTGTCTGTACCAGGGACTGAAGTAACACACTCGCAGTCCAGCCAACATCTCACTTCTACCATTGCTAACACTCATAATGAACATCAGACGGGAATAAACACAGTGCTTTTTTAAAGATAGGAAAGCTGGCCATGGGCAACAAAAGCAATAGAAATAAAAATCCCACTAATTTGCCAGTTCCCTTAAAGGTTACATGTATTACCTGTACACCTTCCACAATGGGACTCCTGACAACACACATGCGTAGTACTTAATAGTGATACACAGAACAGACAAGTAATAAAAGATGATATAGATACCTGATACATCTGAGCCGGGGTGGGGTGTCTTGCATGATAGACTGACACGTACCTGATAGAAGGAGAGAGACCCGCCAGCCGCCAGCCACAATGCTTACCTGAAAAGCAAGACAGCAAGTATTACACAGTGGGAAGGGGAGAGAGAGAGTCTGCAGCAGGTGAATCACATGAAACGCTTCCCCACTTTGAAATTCAGCATAAAGTTGCATGCTAATGATGGTTATTACGACACAAACTCTTAATTACGCGGGTCATTTCTTCCCAAGAGGCCACCAAACGACTTAACGCATTAAATCCCAGTAACAAGACGGTCATTAGAGAACAGCAAGAAACTTTGGACTTTACCGCGCTGATCCGCTTCACTCTGCTCCAAATCTCCACCTGCAAAGTTTCCTCTTAGAGTTTCTGGTCACCGAGTCAAAGTTTTCCCGGGAATAAAAAGAAAAGTGTGCTAAGAAGGACAAATGAAGAAGGATGAGCGAGTCTTAGCTAGCGAAAATAAACTTGAGAAAAAGGGATTTCACACTAAATTGCCTCGCTGATTGGGGGGGAAAAAACCAACTTTAATTGTTCATTACCAGTGCTTTTGGTTCTCCTCTTCCTCCTCCTCCTCTTCCTCTCATCCTCCGATTACTATTACTACATTTACACTACTACTACTACTACTGCATCTACATTTACAACTATACCTATTACTATCACTACTATTGCTTCTTCTGTCTATTATTTCTATCATTCCCTATTAATATCACTATTCTCTATCACCCTCACTACTATTACTACTACTGCTGCTGCTGCTACATTAAATATACAGTGTGGTATAATTAAGGCAAAATTTTCGATAACCCAGAAACCATTCCGTCTATAAAGAGTAATGACGTCAATAAGAGCGTCACCACTAACCACTCCTGGCAGTCTCCACACTCCCCTCGCTGTGCCCTGAGGGAGGCGAGAGGCGAGAGGACCCATCATCAGGAACAATGGTAATCCACCTCACCTAATCGTCCAATTTACGACCACACAGCTGGTTATCTCATTCAGTGCTGGTTAACGCGTTTATGAGGCAGAGCAAGAACTAGTTGGAGTAGTAGTAGTAGTAGTGGTAGTAGTAATAGTAGTAGTAGTAGTAGTAGTAGTAGTAGTAGTAGTAGTAGTAGTGGTAGTAGTAGTAGTAGTAGTAGTAGTAGCCGTAGTAGTAGTAGCAGTAGTAGTAGTAGTAGAAGTAGAAGTAGAAGTAGAAGTAGAAGTAGTAGTAGTAGTATAAGTGAAGATAAGATAATAATGTAGTAGTAGTAGTAATAATGATAATAATAATAATAATAATAATAATAATAATAATAATAATAATAATAATAATAATAATAATTCTCCATACACTGATAAAATCATATAATTCCCTTTCCAGTAATGTCTATCCCAACAGTGCGAGGCAGCAGCAGAGGCACAGCACGGCACCCTCCCCCTAGTGTCAGAATCAGTACTCGGTTCACGGTAATCGCTTCACTGTTCTCGCTTCACGGTATTCACTTCACGTTATTCGCTTCACGGTTTTCGGTTCACGGTATTCGCTTCATGGGATTCTGTTCATGATATTCGCTTCACGGTATTTGCTTCACGATATTCGCTTCACGGGATTCAGTTCACGGTATTCGGTTCACGATATTCGGTCGACGGTATTCGGTTTACGGTATTCACTTGACGGTATTCGCTTCGTCGTGTTTCGCTGGTACTCAGTTTCTCGGTACCGTTGTCGTCGTAAGTCTCGCCATTCGCTATGTTTTTCGTCTCTCGGTTTGTTGGTTGGTCGCAAATACGCTTTTCTTCAACGGGCGTCCCTCAAGAGGCGGTCCATCCTAAATTGTGGCATTACGCAATTAGTGGCCACTCAGTACCCCCAGCCCACGTCCCCCACCTCGGGCAAGTAAGGCTCCAGTACTGCGCCCACGGTAAACAGCACAGCCTGGGCCACGAACAGACGCCAGACACACCTCTTGACCACGTGGTAGAGGCCGTGCCAACGTGAGGTGCGGGGAGGGTGTGTGTTCTGCCCCTCCACTGTGCCTCGCAAGGGAGTGTCTTCACTGTCACTCATATCCTCCCACTCATCGCTGTCATCCAACTCGCTGCTTACATCCCCCAAGTCACCATTCTCATCTTCCCATTCACTGCTCTCATCCAATATACTGCTCTCATCCTCGCTATCACTTATATCCTCCCATTCACTGTCATTGTCTTCCCATTCATTATTCCCACTTTCCAAATCATAATTTTCCAAAAAGGTATTCCTTACTTCCTTCCTCCCCCCATTGTCCCCTGCAGTCTGAGGGGAGCTGGTGAGTGGGGCAGGCAGGACATTCTCTTTAGTAAGTTCTTCCTCCCTTTCAGTCTCTTGGAATTCCTTTACTTTAATCTTCAAATCAAATCTCAATGGATGGAAGGAAAACACCTTCAAAGTTAGGTGGATTTTGTCAAATTTTGAGTATTCCTTGAAGCACTGGATGAGGTGGCGGGCATCAACAGCCTTCTTCCTCATGTACTGTACGGATCACTGTTACAGCCCTACGCAGGACAACCCGACACACTCCTGACGCACCTTTGAGTTTGTGAGTCACCACGGCCAGCCTTGATCGGGTGGATTCCTCCTAGTCCTCCTGGCACAAGCCGCCATACCTTGGTTCGCGCGGTGCAACGCAAATGTCATTACCACGCAGCGTCCACCACACAGAAGGCAACACTCCACCACCCTACACAGGCAAGGTTAACCGCATTGTTTCCCAACACAATCACCACAGCATAACACGCACCTGTAACATACTCGTTTTAGTCCAGTGTCCAGTGCGCTACTTTTAAAAGCTTATGTAACTACCCGATGACGTGCCGTCACCTCCACTGAGTAATTGGCCTCTGGCAACACCACCAGCTGGGAGGAGCAGCGAAGGGCGCACCGGGACACGAGACAACCACTGCAGGGACTACGACGATAATGCATGAGTGACACACACACACACACACACACACACACACACACACACTATTATCATCATCATCATCAACCTCATCATTGAGTTGTTTGAGGGAGGAGCGTCGTTGAAGCAGTCAAAGCCGTCTCTTACCATGACGCGCCTGTGTTCATGGTGAAGTAATTCATCGGGGGAAAGGGGGGGAGGGGGGTGGAGGCGTCCCGGGTGATGCATTGATACAATTCCCCCAGACGCTGTGAAAACAGCGCCCGTGTCATGGGAATACGAGGTGAGATAAATGGCATTAATAAAAGGAAAGCACGTTCACATACATCAAAATAAATGCACGTCTGGTGCTCGCTCCAGAAATTCAGAACAGCCAAAAGTTTCATTTAAAAGCACACGGACAGAACTGGGAAGGAAAAACATTCATGCATCTAAAGTTTGTCCCAAAATGCATCCTAACAATTCCTGCGGCAAGGAGACCGCCACGCCACGCCACGCCACGCCACGCCGCTCTGGCCCTGGCTTTGGAGTGCAGGTGCAGGCCTCGCCACAAACCCAAGCACGGGCTGCTTCCTCACTAAAACTCACGCCTACAGGAGCTCACGGAAAAGTGATTTAAGCAGCAACACACAGTATGTAAAAAAAAGAAGGCAGCCACCCGATGGAGGTCTCGCCGCGTGCCAAAGGAGAGAGCAAGGCAGCTAAGGCTCTGCTAACCACACACACAAAGCCAAGACGTTGTTCTCGGCCTCAGCCACGTACCCACGCGCGAAATAAGATATTCTCCCGGAATGCATTATAATGTTTTGTTTCCCTCGTGAGCAGCTCAGCAGGTGAGCTCCTCCCTGGAAACCTCCTGACAATATTGCAGGCGGGAAGAGCCTTGATCTCCGGCCCTCAGCGGGAGTACACCTGGCTGTGGCTTGGGCGAGGCAGGCATGACGCTCCCCACTAAGAGTGATGTGTATGCAGCGCGTCGCCTGCACACCACCTCCCTTCACTGGCACGTTCAAAGTTCACCACAAAGTTACGATTACTTGTACTGCCGCAATACATTTCAAACTAATTCCCTTCGCTGAAAGTTGGCTATGAATATAAGTTCTTCAAAAGAGTTCAGTTCATCACTTGCAATTAAGGTTTACCAAAGCTTCAGAAAGTTAGCAGAGCAGCGCACCTGAATCTGACTTCCATCAAAGCCGCCCCGCACGGAGGGCAATGCAGTGTCTTTGTTAGTGGTGAGTAATGAAGCTTTGCATGGGTGAGAGATGCTGCGCAGACTACGAACAGGTTTGCTCAGAGGCCAAGGCTGGGCGTTTACCCCATCTCCTTTTCATAAGACTCAGTGTCACGATCTCATATGGCAGTATTCCAGCACTTTCCCTTATCAGTCAACACACACACACACACACACACACACACACACACACACACACACACACACACACACACACACACTCCCAAGGGTCGCCGCGTGCCCTGGGCCTTGGAGACTTTCCTTGTCGGGAATGCCTTAAGACGCCTCATGGGGCGCGGGGACACGGAGTTGTATTATTTATATGCCACCACCCTAAATTTACATAACGAGGCCTCGTAAGCTAGCGGAGAGGTGTATAGGGAAGGAATTTTGCGGTGAAACTTTTTTTCCCCGGTGTTGTATTTCCTTTGTTTCCTCGGGGCACGTCAGCGTTACGTCCACAAGTGAGGCTTAAAGTGGTGTGTTGAGTGTGTTAGTGTGGCGCGGAGGTGCTGTGCTGGAGTGGTGGAGTGGTGGAGTGCTCTAGCTCACTGCTCTCACTCGTCACAGCCCCCACCACCTGTCCTGCCTTGACGGGGGCCGCTGGGGACGTGGAGGGTCCTGCCGGCGCTGCCTGACTGTGGCGCAGCGGGTCATGTCACCACACACCGCGGGAGGCACGGGAGGGGTGCGCCACACATTCTTGCAAACTGACATGAATGCGTTGGATTGACGTATTCTCATCACAGAAAGTGACGCGGTGTGTCGCTTGGCGTGCTGTGCTACGCGACCTGAAGGGAGATTCGTCAGAAAAGATAGATATGTATACTCTTGTTTTATCTCGGGTTCA
>CM035189.1:23655613-23663113 GCA_020233015.1 Callinectes sapidus | reverse complement strand
TATTCTTATCTTCTCTTTATTAGGTCCTAACATTTAACTCTCTCTTACTTTACCTCTCTACCTTACCTCCCTCCCTCTGTCCTTCCTTCCCTTCTGGCTTCCTCTCCCTCCCTCTCTGTGTGCAAGCCAGCGGAGGGAGGCTAATGCAGGGGCAGATTATCATAAATACAACATACAGCGAAATGAACATACGGGGTGATGCAATTAGCAGTGAACTGAGAGTTTTCATGTTTTATTCCAGTGGCGGGTTCGGGGCGGCCAGAGAGCGCGGAGAGAGGCGGTGGGGTGGGATTGGAGAGAGAAAAAGGAAGATAAAGGGAAACTGTCATCATAAGAGTGGAAGGGAGGAGGGAAAAAGAAGGTGAGAAGGAAAAAATAGGTGGAGGGGTAAAGAAGAAATATTGGAGGGAAATGGAGTAAGAGAACGGAATTCTGTGAGAGAAAGAGAGAAAAGGAAAAGCGAAAGAGGGAGAAAAAATGTAAAGTGATGAAAGAAAATAAGGAAAATAGAAAATCAAGAGGAGAAACAGGCGAGGGAATGGAACGAGAATGAGAGGAAAAAGGAGAAAGTGAAACAAGGTAAGTGGAAGCAAAGTACGAACACCAAAAAGAGGAGAGTGAGTGTGAGGAGAAAGAAAGGCTCGGGACTGAAGAGTGCAATGCACCGCGCGCACCATATCGAACTCGTAATATATATATATATATATATATATATATATATATATATATATATATATATATATATATATATATATATATATATATATATATATATATTGTGGAATATCATCCAGATTTACACTTCCTGGTGCGAGTGTTAGCATTAATAGTGGAGCATCGGTAGTTCCCATGCCTCCCATTACCCCATTCAATATATCGGCTTATTTTGCAGCTGATGTACTGTATTCCTATGGCCGGGATGAAATACTCTGGAGTATTGGAAAGCAAGTACCGTGGCCCTCAATGAATAATTTCAGGGACACCCATGCCACTGTTGCCGCCGATATTAAATCCATAGAAAATCAATTCCGTCATTACTAATTACACGGCCAGTAACGCTGTGGTCTCATTACAAGAGAGGAGTCACTGCAGCCTGCAGCGTTACCTTGCCCACACGAAAAACACTTAGAGCCTCACCATTGTCTCTCCTCGAGACACGAAAGCCTCGCCTTCCTTTGCTCTCATTCGCATTCCTATTTACGAAACGTGGTAGTTACTTTCCATTAGTTAATTCACCGGAAGGTTAAGTGTATGTATGTAAATCCACGTGAAGACTTTGTCCTGTGCAGGGAAGCACCACGTGCTAGGGGAGCCATGCAGAGGTGGCTGGACTGCAGAGACTTTGCTGCCTTAAAGCTGTAGTGGCCAACATGAAAGTAACTTGGAGCCACGTCGCGTGAAAAGCACGAGGAACTTGAACGCTGAGTCACCCACACTTGAGGTCGCCGCGATAACCCTGCCAGCCTCTGCACTTCACTCACCCACAGCAAAGGTCGCTGTTCCATTATTCCATCCATCTCTCTCTCTCTCTCTCTCTCTCTCTCTCTCTCTCTCTCTCTCTCTCTCTCTCTCTCTCTCTCTCTCTCTCTCTCTCTTTCTCTCTCTCTCTGAGCATTAGATCAAAGGAAAAAGTGATTATGAACATGCAATATATGGTAACACTAGTATTTCATCTTCAGCGGAGAGAGAAGACGATATAGAAGTAAAGACAAGAGATTAGGGAATGACAACCCTACAAAACAAAACCAAAGGAAATGATGTGATACAATCTTCCTCTTTTCTTGTACCTTTTGTTATCTTTTCTTTTTCTTTCTTTTCATGTTCTTCCATCTCCCCTTGGCTTCAGGATGGCCCAGGGTGTTCTCCGCCCCGCCACTGGGGAGTCCAGGGTGCAGCATCCAGGGCAGGTGTGGGGCTGGAAACCGTTAAGGTGTCTATTTCACAAAACAAATGACGAGCACCACACACATCTCGCAATTGTAACCCAGACAGTCTGCACCAACGGTCGGCTAGCTATCCTTTCCTCCTGTATGTGGGTGGTGAGGGGTGAGGGATGGGAGGCTAAGGATTATCACTTCACACTAAGAGCGTAAGTAATAAACCTTGTCTTTTCTTTTTTGTTCTCACACCTTGTTTAGTTCTTGCTTTTCTGCTTCTTCTCTTTCTCCTTGTTCGCCAAATTCCCTGAACAGCACACGTCATGGGTAGCGTTGTGCTGTTCCAGTTAATATTTACGTCCCTCCTTCCTGCTGTGTCCCCTTCCCTTATCACTCAGTATCACCAGCAAGGAATATCTTGGACCTGAAGGAAGCATCAGTACAAAGACTTTCCCTACCAGGCACGTTGTCCACGGGGTTGATAACATCAGCACGCATGCATTGCCGCTATACAAGGAACACTCACCCAGTTACCGGATTACTGGGAACACCATAACGTTTAGACATCTATATTACATGACCTCCCTTCTCCTCCCTCGGCGCGTCATTGGCTGGCATGGGGAGAGGCGTGGGCGATGACCCGAGGACGAGCCCCGAGAC
Source organism: Callinectes sapidus (assembly GCA_020233015.1). Taxonomy (NCBI): domain Eukaryota; kingdom Metazoa; phylum Arthropoda; class Malacostraca; order Decapoda; family Portunidae; genus Callinectes; species Callinectes sapidus. The sequence continues at coordinate 23,660,576 of CM035189.1, read as the reverse complement.
CCGCGCACACACTCATCATCTCCACCCTCTTAATTAGCTTGCTCAAATAGCTCGTTAGACAGAACAAACAAGCCAGTGGATACAACTTTACTGCCACAAGTCACGTGCTGAGGAAGAGCGTATTTGTAAACCCTCGCTTGTTCGACTCTCATCACTGCTTCCCTCAGCGCGCCTCCAGGACCCGCCAGCCTCGCCCCGCATCACCGGCAGGACACAAGACACACTCACACGTATCATCACTTATATGTTGCATGGTTTCTATAATCTTCTTTCTTCGTGAATTAATTGGCGATGAAACCACTTTTTCTCATATTGTATCCTGTCTCTACTCGTGTCGCTGTTTAAGATGAGCCTTCTCAGTGTACTTTTGTTGTATGGTTTCTGTTCTTATATCCTCATTCACGCTGTGGCTCTATCTCTTTATTGGTCCTCCTATTTTTCTCCTCCCTCTTCCACATCCATTTACCTTAACGCCACATAGCTTTGCAAATAACCAATTGCTTACCAACTGGAAGGTCATTCACTTGACCTTCACCGTATCCATGTGCTTCATCTTTGAACCAACAACATCTGGCTCGTGTAAGCCGTGCAGGTCAGAGCCAGGCAGATTGTCGCTAATACTTCATTACTAAGTGGTTGTGGAAATCATCCCAGTATATATATGAGCCTCACACGAACCTGGAACGGCGCCATTCGCTCCTCGAAAAGAAGCAAGGCCAACAAACACCTCAGCCTCGCCACGGCTCAGGGCTGCGCCTCGCCGGGAAGAGTCTGACGCAGCAACACACATCACACAAATACATTAGAATCCTCATATCGGCAGGAAATTTAGGCAACCTATTCACAAGCCTGCTCTCATGACAGCAGCCTGAGTAGTAACGAAACAAGACAAGGTGGAGGGCTAAGAAGTCACTGGCCTGGACAAGGAAACTAATCAGATCCCACAACGTGTGTCGCGGGGTGAGCGGATATGCTGCTTTAGGGAGGCTTGTCAACAGCTGAGTCTGGCAAGGCGCCTGTTGGCACTGCCTCCGGCCCCGCCTAGGCCCAGCCGTCATTCTGACGAACTGACAACACTAATCAAAACATCCACAGGAGGTCACTCGTGTTTGGAAAATTTATTGAAAAGGTTCTAATAGAAACCTCCTCGCGGGAAGTCTGTACCGCCCCATCCCGAGTGTGTTCACCACATGGGGAACCAAACCACCAAAGTCCAATGTTCCCCGCAGCATCAAGGCAGGTGACTTCCCCACTACAGAAACCCATGTACGTTCTCATCCAACTTTTTTTTTTAAACCATACAGAAAACCCTTTTCAACATTTGTATCTGGATATAGATTGCTATAAAACTAATTTCATAGTAAAGCCACTGGATGAAAGAAAGAAAGGTGAGAGAAAAGACATAAAGAGATAAAAGAGATAAAGGCAAAGGTTGTAGCGAGTCACGAGGCAGCACCAGCAGCGGGCCAGCGCCTTGTGCCCGACCCGCAACACATGAGTGGAGAGCGCGTGGCCAATCGCATTGTTTACACTCGATAACCTCGCTGTGCTGCCCAAGGGTCCTCCCCCGCTGCCGATATTATCCACGCACCACCACCACCACCACCACCACCACCAGTAGTAGCAGCAGCAGGAGGAGGACGAGGAGGAGGCGCAGGAAGAAGAGGAGGAAGAGGAAGAAAGGGGAAGGCGGAATTTAAAAAAGAAGAATTGTTCCCATTCTTGGCCTCCATGGTGAGTGACAATGGTCTAAGCGCGTGCCACCCACACCGTGCCTTCCAGCAGTAAAGGTTACAGGCGCCCTTGCCACCAAGACAACACACGTGCTCTTCAGTAAGTGTTGGTGTTCTTGTTGGCCTGGGCACATTCCTCCTGAAGTAAATCACCACAGCTTCTGTCGGGGAAGTCTTGTCTTGTTAATGGTTCGTTACATGACGGCTAATCAGCAGCCTGGCAATGTGCTGATGTCGAGCAAACACTGAAAATAATCCAGTTCTGGAAGCGTTCACCAGGAGTGTCAAGCCGAAGCTACTCGTAATGTCAAACTTTAAACTGCCATCTAACTTTAAAACTAGATTTGCATTAACATAACCGCGGCAGGTGCCAAGTGGGTCACAAAATGTGGTATTTTATTAATTCAAGCGAGGAGATGAAGCGAACATTCCGGCAGTCATCGTAACGCTTCCGACGGCTCACATCCTCATGAAAATCCATTGAGGCTCTTTGGAATACAATGTTTCTCTCGTCACGATGAGTGATGTAGTGTGGGACACAATGAAGGACTTTACGGTGACGCTGTGCCTTAAACTCTTGTTGTCCTCTATTTGTTGCACAATACAATGAAAGAAATCAGTTGACAGGTAATCCATCATCATTAACAATGAAGGAGTTAATCAGATTTGCTAATGAATAATGAGTATTGAGCAGATAATAGCAGGTAACATGTGGCAGGACAGATGTCATCCATCCCAAGCAAGCCTTCCTCCTCCATTGCTTGGGTGAAGCAAGTCTCGTCGATTCAAGTCACCACCAATATGAACTGGAAATCACTTACTACAATGACATTTGTTTGAGACAAAATCACATGGCAACACCAAATATATTCATTCCTTTTCAACAAAGAAGTGAAGGTTTCCAAGTTAATGACTCCCACCAGCACCCTCAGTTTTGTTAATGACTCCTCAGTGTGAGGTGCGCTGTACGGCTCTGCCCGCTACGTCAGTAATGACCCTTTTCATCCTGTTCCTGCACGCTAGGCTTCCCAAGCCTCCACACTGATGACAAGTCTTCTTCCACCAAATGTTTAGTCGCTAAATATGCAGGATTTATGACGTTATCATCAAGGGCGCATGAATACCTCACAACACCAGGAAGAAAATGGAGTTCCTGCAAGTACATTTTAACTGCCTGAAGCTTACAGTAATGCGCAGCACTGGTACTGTGGCAAGACCACTATGGAGAAACCCTCGCCACGGTCTACTGTGCTAAACATGAGAGACTTTTCAGTCTTGATATTACTGTACTTTTGCACAAAAAGTCACTTACAGGTCTACGAATAAAGTGACTGGCATTTCCTACACATCTTTATTATTGTGTGATTCGTTTGCGTACACTCACCTGCTGTGCCTGTTGGTCCACTGCTCTGTGCACACTTCACCCTGATTATAAATTGACTCGTTACATAAATACTCGCAGCCACTTTCCTCTCCTTCCCTATTTCCCGGCGCGCCTCCTCACCTCCACCAGGTGTTTTAAAGCGGCCACTACTTACTGGAACCTTAATAGAACCTGCACACAATAAATACTACACAAAATATATAAAGCAACGCGTAATGACGGCATATATTGCGCCTTACCGCCTCACCCCCCCAAACACCACCCCTAACCCACCAACCCGAGACTCCCCCTGCCATCGTTACGCCCCTCGACGCCTCCTCAACCCCCCTAACACCTCTCCCACTCACCACACACCTTCCCTTCCCACCTCACACCTCTCCCACGCACACCACACCTCTTCCACTCACCTCACAACTCTCACCACCCTGCTCACCTGCTCTCCCAACACCTCCCCTACGATTTCCACGTTTCTCCCACACACCTCTCACTCCCCTGCGACCTCTATGCCTCCCCCCGCGCCCCCGCCCGCCGTAGCAAGGTTTCAGACCACACCTTCGGCAGCATGAGGCTATTTACACGGCAATACCTTACGGGAGGCGGCCCTTGTAAACTGCGGCGGAGGACGGCGCCTTGTTTATGTGTCTGTTTCCCTCCCTTTCTCTGCTGCCTCCTCCCTCCTCCTCCTCTTCCCTCCTCTCAATACCCCGGCTTCTCCCACCTCCCTCCTCCATAACACTCTCCCTTCCTCCTCTCTCTCTCCCTCCTCCATCTATTTCCCAACCCTCCTCCGCCCTCCTCCCCCTCCATAACACTCGTCCCTCCTCCTACTCCTCCTCTACTCTCTCTCTCTCTCTCCCTCCTCCATCTATTCCCCCCCTCCTCCCCCCTCTCTCTACTTTTATCTCCCTCCTGCCTCCGTCTCCTCCATAACCCCCCACCCCCCACTCACTCCTCTCCTCCTCATTCCTCCGTCCTCTACACAAAACTCTCCCTTTCCCCTCCTCCTCCTCCTCCTCCTCCTCCTCCTCCTCCGGTACTCTCCACGATGGGCTTACAAAACTTTTCATTTGTTCTTTTTATCCCGTTTTTCAACACGACAGATATTTGCAGCGCTGTTGGTAATTCAGCTGTGGTGATGGTGGTGGTGGTGGTGGTGGTGGTGGTGGTGGTGGTGGTGGTGGTGGTGGTGGTGGTGGTGGCAATAATAGTAATACATCTCAATCATATTCAGTCGACCAACACCGTCACCACCCGTCACTTCTACTTCCATAACTGCCTATAGCTACATTAAGACTAAGTACATGATCAGTAGTAGTAGTAGTGGTGGTGGTGGTGGTGGTGGTGGTGGTCCCTTAATTACAACATTACCTTTTATCTAAGCATCGCCCCACGTTCATCATTGTCACGTCACTAAGCACAACAAAGCTACGTACATAATTGCACTCCCCACCCTTTACCTTCCTCCCTTAAGTACAGACACTTAGACACGAACATCCACCTCATTATAATTCACACCATTATTCCACGCGTTTATCTATATAGACTTGCACTTTAATATTTCCTCTCGGTGCAGGTCTTCTCGCCGCAGTCATTCTTAAAGGACCAGGTGTGAGACAAAGTACGGAGTAAAAGAGCTGCAAATTGCCATTAAGATAAAGAGAGCATCCTTATTACCTGGAGAGAGAGAGAGGGAGAGAGGGGAAGGAGACTGAGGGAGGAAAGGGGGAAGGGGGGAGAGGGGAGAGGAGAAATGTGGGTGTAGATAAAAGTTGGGAGGGTGAGAGAAGCAAGGCGGGGAGATAATGAAACCCATGAAACATAAACACACACACACACACACACACAC
>CM035189.1:23214860-23228672 GCA_020233015.1 Callinectes sapidus | reverse complement strand
TATTATTATTATTATTATTATTATTATTATTATTATTATTATTATTATTATTATTATTGGCATTAACATCAGCATTATTATCATTATCATTACAGTATTGTCATTATTATTATTGTTATCATTGTTATATTCATCACTACAACTGTTATCACTATTCATTTTATCATTATTATCATAGCAAGAATTGTGATTAATTCAATCTTATTATCTCCACAAATCGCAGCTCCTCAGTGTGTAGACTAAGTGGGTGTTTAGCGTGGCTTGAACAGTTCAGGTGAAGAATATATTGGAACTGTGAGAATGACGTGAATATGTTACTTGTGCTGCATTTTGTTGTGAAATCCTGGCTTGTTTCTTCAGCCTGATTTCAAGATGTCGTATTCCAAGAAGAGTGTTTCCATTGTACTGGTTTATGAACACGCTAATCCCAAATTATGGACTACATTTCCTGAGGATTACTAGACTACATCCACAACAACCATCCTCCACTCCTGGGATAGTCTGAGGCAGAGAATTTGGGAATATGCTTTTTAGTATTTACCTTCACTGAATTAATATTTCATTCATTTCGTTTAGGATATTTTTCTTGTGTAGCCATTTTTCTAATTACGTTCTGTGTGTGTGTGTGTGTGTGTGTGTGTGTTCTCTCTCTCTCTCTCTCTTCTCTCTCTCTCTCTCTCTCTCTCTCTCTCTCTCTCTCTCTCTCTCTCTCTCTCTCTCTCTCTCTCTCTCAAAATGTTGCTAATCTACTACTATACTCGTGATGGTGGTGGTGGTGGTGGTAAACTCTATACTATTCCATCTCCAGTTTTCCTATATCCATGATTCTCTGTGCCATTATGCTCTCTTTCCCAATATATTTCTTTTCAATTTTCCTTCATATATCTTGAAGCAATCATACACACCTAGATCATATCCTCTATTTTTCTTTTACTTGTGTGTGGGTGTGGGTGTGCTTTTTTCATCATATATGTTTTGTAGGTTTCATTTGATCAGTGGCGTGGCGTGGTGGCGTTCTTAGTTGGTGAGGATGGACGGCAGAAGGTTATATACGTACGTTATATATATATTGCCATAATGCCCTCTCCTTCACCGACCATCTGGCCAGGCACCTCTTCCACCAAAATTAATAGTCAGTAACGCTCCCCAAGTAAATGTGTTTATTCTTCATAACGATGGTGGTGGTGACCGTAGTGGTGATGACCGCTGTGGTTATGATGACCGTGATTGTGATTAGGATGATTAGGGTGATGATGATAATAGCAATGCTCGTGAGTGATGAGGGAATAAGGCCACATATGATTGTAGTAAGTAGCGAGATAGTACTGCAGCTTGCCTTACCACACACATCATCATCATCATCGTCATCATCATCATCATCATCATCACCATCATCATCATTCTTAGTTTCTACTGTACCACAAAAGCTTCTGGCAATCCCTTTCATTCATCTGTATCCACTGTTGGTCTTTTCCGCCATCAGTCCTTCCTTCTGAATTCCCTCTTCTATATCGAACAATTATATTCTTCTTGCGTATCTTCACCATGTCATTAGACGGTCGTGACGTGTGATGTGAGTTGTAATACCATAATGTCAGCTTTGTGTCTCATTAACAACCATTAAGTCGTATGAATTTTACCCCCTCCCCCTGCCCTTCCCTTCCCTCCCCCTCCAGCATCCTCAGTGGAAGCTGGAACAGATTCGATAAAACTTTGCAGATTTCTTTGACGTCGATCAGGATTCTTCTAATTAACCAGGTGCCATTTTCCTGGAAATGAATGGAAACAGAAATTATATAAAAAAAAAATTGTCGAGAAATATTTTACTCAAATGGCAGATTACCCTGTCATACTTTATACGATTAGCAAATCTTATCTTTTGTTTTCATTTCTCTTGGCCTACATTGAATTTTTAGTCGGATTAAAGTCTTTTTTTCTTTTTCCTGATGAGATGCTATTTCAACAGTAATTAGTGCTTCAGTGAAAAACAACCATTTGAAATACAAATACATCTGTGCATGTGTGTGTGTGTGTGTGTGTGTGTGTGTGTCCTAACATTTTCTCCCTGCTGTAGCACAGGTTTGCCGCACTGCTGGGAAACACAGGTGAAATGAAGCAGTCTTTCAAACCAGGAAGACTCGTTAACTTCCTCCTGTGAATGTGCACTTGTAATTTGCGGGCCTCTTCTTTTGCCGTTATGGTAATCCCTAATTATATACCACCTACAAATCCCTCCACCATCACCGCCGCCGGCTGTTCCTTGCCACCTGGTTCTGTCTAACCTTCTCTCCTTCACAGCCCACTTCGTCCCTGCCAACTAGATTTCCCTCCCATGAACGAGCCCTCCCTCATGCGTTCTCCGGTCCCTCCCCGTACATTTCCACTTGACCTTACGCACATACGTACACGAGGCACATATGTTTCCTCCCCTCCTCTTCCCTCTCAACTAGAATATCCACCATCCCCTGAAATGGTGAATGCTCAAATGTCTTTCCTTTCTCTCCCCTTCTCCCACTGTGGCAATGGGAGGCTCTTAAAAAAAATAAAAATAACTGAATAGTACTACAAAAAAAGTATATAGGAAAACTGTAAATATTTAAGACTCCTCGAGGAACAGTACTGGAGTCCCGTAGTGCTGTTCTCTCTCCTTGTTCTTGAGGGTTAGTGAGGATGTTCGCAGGCAAGACGTCTTATTCTTACTAAAGCAGAGAAAGCTGGTGTACTCTAGATACTTAAGTAGAAAAAGGTGAAAGAGAAAAAGAGTAAGAATAACAGAACGAGAAGATGGAGGAAGAGGAGGACTGAGAATGGAAGGAGGAATAGGAATAGGATGTGAAAGAGTACGTTAAGGAGGAAAAGAACTAGAAGATAAAGAGAAGTTGGAGAAAAAAGAAGACTAGAAGAGGGAGTAAGAAATGTAAAAGCATTTGCAAGAACTGTTTAAGGAGACAGAGGGAAATAAACATAAGAGTAGAAGAGAACTATGAGATAAAAAAAAAAAAAAGGAGAAGAAGGAAGAAGATAAATTAGAGAAATATGAGGATTAAGTTTTAAAAAGCAAGGAAGAATACGAGGAAGCGGAGAAAAAAAAAGGAAAGGAAAATAAGATGGAGGAAGATGAGGACTGGAAAGAAAGAGGAGAGGAGAAGGATGTGGAGAAGATAGTAGGAGAGGAAAAAATCGATGGAAAAAGTGGACTAGGAAAATAAAAAGAAAGAAATGTAGGATGATGAAGAGAAATAGGAGGAAGAGGAAGAGGTAGAAAAATATAGGGAGAAGAAGGAAGAGTAAAAGGAAGATGCATAGGAAGAAAATGAGAACAAGAAAGAAAGAGGAGAGGATAGTAGGCGGAGGAAAAAAGTAAATCGAAGGAAGATGAAAAAAAGTGCTGGATGATAAAGAGAAGTAGGAGGAAGAGGAGAAGGAGGAGGGGGGAACAGTATAAAGAGGAGGAGGAGGAAGATTAGAAAGAAGATGAGTTGGAAGAAAATGAGGACTAGTACGGAGAAGAGGAGGAGGAGGAGGAGGAGGAAAGGAGGAGGAGGAAGAAGTGAAGTAGGAAGAAGAGGAGGAGGAGGAGGAGGTGGAACAGCATTAGGAGGAGAGGAAGATTAAAAGGAAGATGCGTTGGAGGAAAATGAGGACATGAAGGGAAAGAAGAGGAGGAGAAGAAGAAGAAGAAGAAGAAGAAGAAAGAAGGGTGAGAACAACGAGCAGTGTACGGTTCACAGCATTTGCAGACAATGTCATTTCGTTTCCTACCGAATAAAAAAAAATAATAATAAAAAACCGTACCTATCTTTTGTCCGCCATTTAAGGAACATTCTCACCAAGTTTGGCCGCAAAGTTTCATTTTATAAAGTAATTGAATTTTTGTAACAATGTACTCTCTCTCTCTCTCTCTCTCTCTCTCTCTCTCTCTCTCTCTCTCTCTCTCTCTCTCTCTCTCTCTCTCTCTCTCTCTCTCTCTCTCACGATATGTATACTTTCTTTCAATGTTTTTGTTGTTTTTTCCCCACTGCGACATGGAAGGATGAAAGAGCCTCTCCCTCAATGCCGTTCTTTCCTATCTCTGATTTTTCTGTACACGAACAAAACACACGGACAAGAGAGAGAGAGAGAGAGAGAGAGAGAGAGAGAGAGAGAGAGAGAGAGTAATATTATTTTGTCCCCAGTTTGTCTGACGAAGATGGGGAGTATAAAAAATAGGGGTGATCCTAACTGGAGAGGAGGAGCGGAGGAATAACAGGGTGAGGGGGCGCCGCTTCCAGATAGGAGGGGACGCCGACGAAAGGTTTACTGCACGCGTTACCTTGTCCCCTCCAGCCCCTGTCGCTTGGGCCAGAACAGTCGCTAAGTTTGTAATGCCTAAGGGAAAGGGGGGAGGGTGGGATGGGGGTTGTGGTACGGAAAATACAGGGGATGCTCGCGTCTAAGGGGAGTTGCGTTGGTGGCTGTGGTTACAACAATGTGAAAATGGAAGGTAGGTGTGTGTGGGAGTGAGAGAAAAAGAGAGAGAGAGAGAGGGGGGGCAGAGGGCGGGGAGAGACAGATATGCAGACAGTTTACTCGTGAGGTGTGGGATGACAGATATCTAGTCTGCCAGAGTTTTTTTGAGATGTCGCTTCAATCTGGCTATATCTTCGCCCACTCAGGTATTTCTAACCAATTCTTCCCAAAGGGCTGTTTTGTGAATCTTTATTCTATTTCCTTTTTCATTCATCTGTGTGTAGATCCAATACTGATAGAGTAGAGGACGGAGCGGAGAATATCGTGGTGTGGTCTGGTGAAGGGATGCTGCCGTTCGTCTCCATCCATTCAAGACTGACTCTGGAGACAAGCTTTATTTCTTCCACCTTTCAGTTCCTTCTCTTGATCGCTCATCTCATCTCTCAGGAGTGCCTTTTGATGGGAGTGGATTTGTGATGCTACTGTGGCACGCATGCTCTGACTGCCGCCCCCGCTGCAGGGATGGACTGGGAAAGATAAGTTGTTGTTCACTCCTGCAGCTCAATTTTATCAACAGATTTCGATTTTTTAACAATAGTGAGAGAGAGAGAGAGAGAGAGAGAGAGAGAGAGAGAGAGAGAGAGAGAGAGAGAGAGAGAGAGAGAGAGAGAGAGAGAGAGAGAGAGAGTTCTATGTAATGCTTCATGGAAGAGATTTACTCCGCAGTGGTAGGAACAGTTGTGGTTGTCTTCCACCTCCAGTGTACTCTGTCCGTGCTCTTTTGTGTAAAATTTTAATGATGTTGGTATCGTGCACAGCGTTTGTCTCTCTTTGTCTGTCTGACCATCTGTGGTCTCTTTAATCTTTTAAATCTGCAACAACAGACAGTCTTAATTACGAAGGTTCCTTTACGAGCACTGGACGGCCGCTAAATAATTTGTTGCAGTGCTCCGTGCGTTTTGCAAAGACCCAATATATTTGTTTTATTTATTTTTTTTTTTCATTGCATGCTGATTTCGTGATAATTCAGGTATTTCATATGCTGGTATATAAGACCAGAGGACACAGTGCATCAGTAAAGTTTGTTAGAATATGCTTCAATTATTCTATCTAAGGAGTTTTCTCAAAATAGTTTCCCATACCGTCATTTTGTTCAGGAGTGGTAAATTATCTTTCATAGGTCTACTGGCGACACAAAAATTAAGAATGCAAGAAGCAAGATTTCGAATAAGCTTCGAATCATGGTATAGGTTATGAGGGCATGACTGTCCATCTCATTACCATAAACGTTGCTTGCGTGCTGTATGAAGTGGAATGACTTGTTTCCCTTAACACCAACAATGCTATACACGGCAATGCCACCCTGAACACCCTATATCACAATAATGTGTTATTTTTATAGGGTTATACCATATATATATATATATATATATATATATATATATATATATATATATATATATAACTACTGGTCAATTGAGCATTAGTGGCAGGATATGTTAGATCGTTACTGTGTACTTCGCGATAGGATGCACTGCTCAATAAAGTTATACGCGAGATAAAGATTTGCATGGTGGCAAGTCGAAGTTAATAATTAAGCAATGCAAGCCAAGACACAAACACCAAATAAAAGAACGAGTCAGTGCTGTGTTTGAAAAGTTAACATTGTCTTGTGGTGCAGGTTTAATGTAAAATTATGAAAGACACTGGTGACAATAGAAAGGAATGAATAGCAGAACAATAATTGTAGCCTTATTTTTGCTCGCTGAGAACGTCTTTTCTCACACAAATCATGGAGTAAGTATTATGTTGCCATTAGTAGCCAAATGTTCAAGTCCTGTGTGTGTGTGTGTGTGTGTGTGTGTGTGTGTGTGTGTGTGTGTGTGTGTGTTCCGAGTGGCCTCCATAAAACATCCCCCCAGTGGTCACCATATGACGTGGCTGGCGTGGCTCTCACTCCGGGATGGGCTCCCATCTTTAAATCTCCGGCCGGCATGACATATCAGCGCGTATCAAGTGAGTCGTCAACATCAGTAGAAGTGGCAAACTTTACACAATTTACCGTTAATGTGACAGTAAATTTCGTAATGTGAAAGAAGTACTCTGGATGAAGTAGAAAATGCAATCATCAAGGAAAAACTTTTTTATATGTTTTTCATGCAGCTAACATGAATCCAAATTAATTAGGCAACCTGAATAACAAATTCATAATAGATGAGGTTCAATGCCACTTTAATGGATTAATTTAGTAAATCTCTCGGGTATGAAACTGTTCTTTACACCATCGGCAACCTGATTTTGTAGATGCTTTGCCTATAATTACCTCCCGTTATAATCAACTTCAGACCAGCCATATCCAGTAATCGAGGGCTGCCGGCGCCCAGGGCCGTTCGCCGGCACCAGTTCGCTCCATAAAACCTTCATTGAAGTGGGGTCGGGTGGCCGTGATGCCCAATTAGCAGCATTTATCTTCCTCTCCTAAACCATTCGTTCCGGGAAATGGATGTGTACAGATCATGATTCTTCAGCTCGACGGTCCATTTTCGAGGCTCAGCTTGCTCCGCCCCTCAAATGGCGCCATCCACCTGCCCCCATCGGCACTGATGGCACTCACATCCTGTTATCCCCCTAGGCATCAGAGGCGGCCACCTGCCTCTTCCTACGTGCTGTGAGGACCGATTTCTTCTCACCTGAACACTTCCTTCCTCACTAGAAAGCCCACCTAATCTGTATGACCAACACAGACCTCTCTCCCTCTTCCGTAGCTGTGAACTGAGTCTTTGGTCGTGATGCTTTCGTCTTTGCTGAGTCTCGAGCCTTTCATAAGCACACCTCTCGGCTCTACTTTTTCCTCCATCCAGACATAGGAAATTCGCGGTCCTCCTCGCTGAGTGGCAGTGAAATTGGAGAGTACAGGAGAACGGCAAGATTGTCCTTAGTATTTTAGGCCTTGGCTGGGACTACGCTCCAATTTTCTCTGTCCAATCTAATAATGATTTTTTTTCCCTTTCCTTGTTTCACAGAGGTAGTCAGTGGCCATAACTCATGATCTGATGTGTTTCGGCAGTGGCGTTTTTTATACAAGACTATGCAAGTGAGTGTTCTTGTAGTCGCTTCACCAGGATGGCGGGGATGAGTCTCGAGTTAGAAGCAAAGTTATTGCCTCTTCCTGCCGAGGGCGAGGAAGTTTGTGTGGCCACCAGTCTGGCTCGCCTGCTGGTGCAAACAGTTACCCACTGAGCGATGGACTGGGAAAGGCTCTCGGCCCCTCCTCGCTTCTATAAATATGCATGAAATTCTGTTATATAATAGTATGAAATCTTTAGACTTTCAGATCTTAAAAAAGCTTGCGCTGTAATAAATATATCACTAAAATTTATTAAAAAAATCGAATCTTCCTTTACATTCCAAAATGTCCCCAACAAATTAACTTTGAGTGGGTTAACAAAAAACAAGTCAATATTTGAACACCGATGTGAATAAAGAGCGCAGAAGAGGCACGGCATCTTGGGTACGTGGTTTGGCAAGGCACAGTGCCACTCAGGAAGAAAGTAGCGGTGGTCTTCTCCCTGTGACCATTCTCGAGTAAGCTCAATTTCAATAAATGACCAGAAATTATATGTTAAATAATTTGTGCCGAAAAGAAGTTTAAACAATTTGTGCTATTTGTTGAAGAATTTGCATAATTGTGTTGCCGTAATTCAAACATGTACAGCTGACAGTCGTGAACGAACCCACCATAGCTCAAGATAAATTAATTAACTTTTCAGCAGCAACATCATTCCAGTGTGATGGCATTACACTGCTGTACGAGTATATGTGAGAGAGAGAGAGAGAGAGAGAGAGAGAGAGAGAGAGAGAGAGAGAGAGAGAGAGAGAGAGAGAGAGAGAGAGAGAGAGAGAGAGAGAGAGAGAGTAGATGAGCGAGTGCGTGAGTGATTAAATGTGTGTGTTTGTGTGTGTGTCAGTCATTGTATTCCCAACCTTCTGATCTAAATTACGCAATCTTTGACTCACTGCCGTTACCAAACCAAAGTATTAATAAAAGGTTAAGTTTGATCTGCACTTGAGGTTCGTTAGCTAAACTACATTTTGTATGTTTTTTTTTTTTTCAGGTAAGAGAGGCAATCTGGCCAACAGCAACAAAAACGACTAAACAAAAGAGGTCCACCTATGTAAGTATTAATATAATGAATAACATTTATAAGTTTTATTGGAAAGTATCAACTTTACATTTAATTTACAACCTTTGACAAAAGTTGTGTTATGAACCATTAACAGCTATTAAAAGAACAATAACTGTAATTGTTGCTTTCCTACTTCTGCTTATTACGAATAGATCAATGTTACGTTCAGGTGAGCTCGGCCCAGTGTGGTTCACCCTGCCTGATTGTTACTCCGTATTTCAGTTTAACAATTTATCTATCTGGAATTACGTAGCCAACCACAATGGAACAGTTTGACAGCGTAATTCTTCAATGTTGTGATAAAGGTTTCGTCACTTCTGCTAGATAGAAGTGATCGGTAAGGGTGTAAGGGTGGTGTCTTTCATATCCTTTCTCAATAACCACGTACTCCGCTTTTTTTTTTTTCCAAACTTTGCGTTGTCTATACTTCGTGTACAAGACTAAGTTAAATGTGGAATAGCACTGCTTATTATGTGTAAATGTCTCATAGCAACTCATGCACTAATAAGTTGATCAGCTAATATTTGCAAAGTGATATGAGCTAAAAATGCTTGAACGAATGAGCAGGCGAAATTTGCAAATCACATATTTTTTTTCGACGTATTTGTTTTCAATCGTAACGCACTAGATCTTGTTTGGACGGCAGCGGAGACGTATCATAAGATGCAGTTAAATTTTCCATTAAATGCTGCATCGAAGAGTGCTTCAGCTCTCTCTCTCTCTCTCTCTCTCTCTCTCTCTCTCTCTCTCTCTCTCTCTCTCTCTCATACAAGTAATATCGAGTTGAAGCTAAGATTTAGACTGGATATTTCAAAAAATTTCTCTTGTCTTTGTGTGTATGTGTGTGTGTGTGTGTGTGTGTGTGTGTGTGTGTGTGTGTGTGTGTGTGTGTGTGTGTGTGTGTGTGTGTTTGATTGTGGTCTTTGCACCATATTATTATAAAGTTCAGGTTTTGAACTTTAAAATAGATAGGAATTAGCTTTACATCAAGAGGAAAGATCAATAGTAAATTTGCTGCGAAGTGTGCATTGATAAGGAAGATGTTGATATTCAGGAAGTCTCATCCATTGACTATGATCTCAGTATGACCGGATACATATCATGGACACAGATTGAAGTGTCTCGATGGATGGGTTTAACAAACGATAATTTTTTATAACAATTTTCAGTTACCTTTATTGCATGAAGTTGACACTTTTCTGGCAAGGCTCTAATAGATCATATTTCTGTGGCAAAGGTGTGGTAGATAATACTGTACCAGGTGATAACTCTGTGCTGGGTGTGTAGCACCACTCGTTCATCATGTATCAGGGCATCTTACTGGTCGGCTTGACGGGTAACTTTAAACTGTTCTGTAGCATTTATATTATCATTGTGTTAACCATTCTACAATTTTGTTGTGATACCAAGTGTGTGATGAGCGTCTTGATGCAGAATTTAATGTACATTGTTTCATTTCATAATGAAAGCTGTAAAGAAAAGAATGTACATTTATCATTGCTTACTTTTCTTTACATTTCGGATTTGGGAAGTGTTTGGTTTCTTTATCATCCTTATTTTGTCCTAAACATTTTTGTACATATCTTATTTATGTCTTTTTATTTCTAATAACCTGTTTACGTATTAGATAATAAAAAGTATTAAACATTGATTTCCTCCAATTTTCTGAGTGTCATGTCAAAGCTCATTTTGACATGCCGTAGTCGAGAGCTTCATCACATCAATAATCAAACAACAAACTCTGTCATTTGTAAAAGTGGTTCAGATTTGCATCTAATATATTTTAATATTATTTCTTCTTCTGTTTCGATTCCTATGTACTCGTAAGTTTCGAGTTGTATTTTTCATCCATTTTGTTTTTTCATTTATTTTGAAACCAGTTATAATATCCAATTTCACATCTATTTCTTGGTTCATTTTATATTCAATTCTTGCCTTTTTACTTGTGGTTCCATTTATTTCTTCATTTATTTGTATTCGTATGCCTTCATTTATTTCAGCCTTTACATCATGATTTTGTATTGGATTTATATATTTTTTTTTTACTTTCTGAATAAGAAAAATAGACATTCCGAAGCAGATGGTGAAAGCTTCAAATAAATTGTTTCACCATCCTCTTGTCATTATTGGAATCTCATTTTTCACGGGTACTGACAGTAGCGCGTGGAGGTTTGCTCCGTAAATATCTTCCTAGACCAAGAAGAATGAATGGATTTTTTTTTTTTTTTTTTTTTTCACTTTTCCACTGCGGCTTGATTTTGTACACCTTGCTGTTATATGTGATTTAGAACTTTTACGTAATCTGTGAAAACTAGACACAAGTCAAGCCAGTTCTCTTCTCGGTCCTTCACTGTCAAGAGCTGTTTGTGTAACAACTCGTTCTGTATTCTTGAACTTACGAGTAAGACGTCTTATCTCCGCCATTGAGCCTCTGACATCGCCTTTAGATGTATAAACAGTTGTTTGTAATAAAGATTTTGCAAAACTATTCTTGAATTAAAAGGAAATACAAAATGTATTTCGTATTTCATATTTGACAAGTTACATATCAACAATTTGACAATAGGATAAGAAAACTTTTTCTGCATTAGCGGTGATGTTAACGTCATTCTAAAAAACGTGCATTCCATAATGAAGGTGTGTTTTTATTGGCAGCGTGTGGCAGTATGCTGCCCTCAACCGTACCTCCATCTAATGCTGAGGACACGCAGAGAAACCTTTACACTCTAAAAATGTCAAATTCAGCATAAAACTAAAAAGTCTGAGAGAGAGAGAGAGAGAGAGAGAGAGAGAGAGAGAGAGAGAGAGAGAGAGAGAGAGAGAGAGAGAGAGAGAGAGAGAGAGAGAGAGAGAGAGAGAGAGAGAGAGAGAGAGAGTTGGCACAAGATGATACACAAGAAGCCATTAAGGCCAATCGAACAGACACGAGGCCAGAGAAAGAGAGAGAGAGAGAGAGAGAGAGAGAGAGAGAGAGAGAGAGAGAGAGAGGCAGATAATTTCACAGCCAAGTTCGCATCGCAATATGATGCTAAATTACTTGCAGCGAGTGAGGTGCGATTATAATTCATAAATTCTGCGAAATACGAGGCTGGTGCCACTCGCTGCAGAGACAGACACAACAACTTGATACAAAATAGAAATGTGTAAAGCTTAATTAAAATAGTCCTTGCTGGAACGCTAAGAAGATGAGTGCTATTTTTTAGTATGTTTAAAGACCACGGGAGAGAGAGAGAGAGAGAGAGAGAGAGAGAGAGAGAGAGAGAGAGAGAGAGAGAGAGAGAGTTTCGTATCGGAGCGGAATTGTGATGAATCTACGTAATTTGGATAAATCTCGGTACATGGTAACTGCATATATTGGCGCCACCCGTTGAGCTGCTATCAGGTTCAGGTGTGTGGACAGTATGACACACATGTATACCTGGACTGGACACACTGTTATACACGTGACAACTATATATAAACAAATTTTTTTTTTATTACATTAGATCTGCCTACTGTTCAGAGATATCTAACCTTTTCTTTTTTATGTACAATCAGGGTTTTTTATGGGAATTTATGGGCTAAAGGAGACCACCTAATAGAGACCTCCTATCTAAAAGCCCACTCTTTTTGGAACCGTTACCCCGAGTGGACGCCCATTCTCCACTCAGGCCATAATCAGTATTCGAACCCATGCGCTCGGGGATCCCAAGTCCACCAGAGCGCAAGCGGTTCCACTGTACCACGGCGGCCCAATTACAAATGAATTATCCTCGTTAGAACAGCAGTATTGGAAATTAATGAACCGTTCAAATTATGTACTAGTCATATTCTTTAGGTCAGCTGTAATCCATTTTCTTTGCCTTCCTTCTCTCTCAGTCACGTGCAGAAATACTTTATCTGCACGCTGCTCTGTGGTACATTGGTTCACTCGGAGATTAAACATTCCTAGTTCAATTTTTTTCTCTCTCTCTCTCTCTCTCTCTCTCTCTCTCTCTCTCTCTCTCTCTCTCTCTCTCTCTCTCTCTCTCTCTCTCTCTCTCTCTCTCTCTCTTCTGTGGAATAAGCATCACACTGGTGTAATCTGGGGTGTTGTCCTAACCTTGGTGTTGCGGTACTATAACTTATTCAACTTCAGAACACCTCAGTGATTACTTCTCGGCTGTGGTGTAGGGAAACTGCGCAGTCATTGCACCACACTCAGTATCGAGTCGTGTGGCACATTTTCAGTTAAAGTCAGCTGTACGTATGTCAATTAAAACATCAGTTGATATTCGCACTCTGCACGTAAAACAGATATGAGAGGAACGTATCTTTTTTTGTTGTTGTTGTTGTTTTTTCATATAAATACGACATTTGGCGCAAGGAAGGATAGGCTGGATGTAAAGTGATACTCGTTTGATAAAATGTAAATATCGGCCGGCCACTTTTCACATGCTGCGTGAAACAGTGGCTGTCAGCTTTTAGGGTATTTGTAACTGAAGCCCGATAGTTAAAATATCTGTGACTGAAAACTGATGCTTTCATATATCTATTAACACAATATTTGTCACTGAAGATTTGTTAACAGGCAGCAAGCACCCAAAACCTGTGCTGTTCAATTCTATTTGCTCATTCTCCAGTTGGTGAAAGTTAATACTCTTTTTACCTGCGGCTTTTTGTATTCTGTTATTCCCTTTGTTATTTTCATCAACAAAAAAGAAAAATACAGCATCACAGGACGCTGAGGAATGAAAACCAGAAGGATCTGTTGCTTTGTATGACGCTTGGTATCTACAATAAATTGTTCTCTCTCTCTCTCTCTCTCTCTCTCTCTCTCTCTCTCTCTCTCTCTCTCTCTCTCTCTCTCTCTCTCGGGTTGAAACTATTTGAAAAATTGCATTCGTTAGTGTTCAAACACAATCATTTTAATTCATCGTTGCTGATTTTTATTTTCAGCAAGTTGTCCTGTGTCTGTGACAAGTGGTACCTACATCGTATTTCGCCCAATTTGTGAAATGTAATTGCACCTCACTCACTGTTGATAATTTGAAGTAAAACTGCAATGCTAACCTGGATGTGGAAGATGTGAATGCAAGATGATTACTACAATTGTTGCTGCCATTCTTCATCCAGAGTCAGTTCAAAATGTTTATCTTATAACATACCACATCTCTCTCTCTCTCTCTCTCTCTCTCTCTCTCTCTCTCTCTCTCTC
>CM035189.1:23080695-23085200 GCA_020233015.1 Callinectes sapidus | reverse complement strand
TATGTTACTATTTTCCACTGCCAGTCTCTCTTTCTCTATTCACGTTTCCTTTTGTTTTTCCTGCTCTGACCTTGCTTTCTTCCTGTCTTGATTTTTTTACCTCCTCTCCTTTCCTTCCCATCTTGCCTTCCTTTTTTTCCTTTCCCTCTTCGCTTGCTTGTTTGTATGTTTCTTTTATTTGTTTTTTGTTCCTTTTTCAACAGTCTTCCTTCTTCTCTATTTTACTTTTTTCTTTTAACTTTAATCTTTTTTCTTTTCTTTCATTTTTTTGAAAATTTTCTATCGTAAAATTTCTTTCCTGCATTCTTTTTTTTCTTTCTATATCTATTTTGCCACCTTTTTCTTTCTTTCTTAAATTTCTTCTTTCTTTCTTCCTTTCTCCTTTTCTCTTTCTTTCTTTCTTTCTTTCTTTCTTTCTTTCTTTCTTTCTTTCTTTCTTTCTTTCTTACTTTCTTTCTTTCTTACTTCTATTTCTTCTTTTCCTTTCTGTCCCTCCTTTCCTTCCCCTTTTCATTTCATCTTTCCATCTTCTCTACGTGTTGCTGCTTCTTTTATCTCTGTTGCTCCATTCTTCTTCGTTTTCCTTCCTCTCCTCTGATCCTTCCCTCTATCTTCTTTACGCCTGCCCATCACCAGCAAAGGAACTTGTCCAATCAAAAGAAAGAGATGAAAATAGTGTTTGTCCTTTTATGTATGAATAGGTTATATAGTGTGTGTGTGTGTGTGTGTGTGTGTGTGTGTGTGTGTGTGAGTGTGTGTAGTACCTATCTATCCATATTCGTATATGAATCTATCTATTTGTCGGTCGATATCTCCTCTCTCTCTCTCTCTCTCTCTCTCTCTCTCTCTCTCTCTCTCTCTCTCTCTCTCTCTCTCTCTCTCTCTCTCACGCACATACACACATCCATCTTTGTCTCACCCCCTTCTCCACGTCTATTCTCCCTCCCTCCTTCCCTCAACACACAGAAGGATTGAGAGAGAGAGAGACAACACACCGCAGACAAACACGGGATGGATCAACAAAAGCAGCATGAAGGTTGTTGTCTAAAGGGTTTATCTGCCATTTCCAGAGCCCTGAGAGAGCCACAGATAGTCAGAATTGCTTACAGGGAAAGCTGAAGGCCAAGGAGGAGGAAAAATAAGATAATCGTGAAAGAGGAGGAAGCGGCTGAGAAATGGAAGAGACGGTAAAGGAAATGAGATGAGAAAGGATCGTTTTAAGATGAAATGCAAGAAGTCTAAGAGGATCCTTGTGTTTTTTTTAATTACGGAGAATAGTGTCTTTAATGATGAGGTCTTTAGGTGTATAAAAGAAGTGGCTGGCGATGTTTATTAGTAACAATGCAATGACAGTAATAGCAGTAATAATGTGAAAAAATGTAGTATCACTATCAACTATTCTATTTCGACATAACTTTTCTGAATTCTTTCAGCCTTTCTATTTCATCTTCTCCTTAGTTATTGTTTTTATTTTTCGTCTCTGGACATTACATTTCTGGTCAAGTTCATTTTCTTGTTGTGAATTTTCTGCTTCCTTACCTAATTTTCTCGACTCGTTCCTGGCTATTTCGCTTCTTTTCCTCTCCCGCCTCCTATTTTTGGTTCAGGTAGCCTTGTTCTGCTCTGTTTCGGTGCCCTTGCTACTTTCCGAGACTCATTTCTTGTTATTTGCCTTTTTTCCTTCCTCCGCTGGTATTTTTGGTCCAGGCAGCTTCTTTCTGGACTCAAACCTTTTGATTTTGGATTCATTGGCTAATTTTTAGGATAATTTTTTGAAACACTTCTACACTTCACCACCACTACATTCAGAAGGCGTTCGTTGAAGTTATACTGTTTCTTAAGCTAGTGTTTTCTAGTATGGTTCTAGTAGTCGATTAACAATATTTCTACATTATCAAACAGAAAAAAGAATACTCTCTAGAATCCCTTAAATTATTCTTTGTCCTTGGGAAATAATCGTATTGAGAGAGGAAAACAATTTTGCATTCCGACTCATTCACAACTACATCACATTTCTGGCTCCTTCCGTTAGTGTCTCTGGTCCAGACACCCTCCCTCAGGATCCACTGTACACGACTCGAAGTTTCCTGCCGGATATTCACCTCAACTTTTTCTCGGAGCTAAGAATCCTCTGATTAGCGCTGCGTTGGCTGGACATTCGTACAGGAGACGGCTTCCCTTAGGTAATGAATAGAGAAGCAAGGACTAGGCAAGGCTGTGGGGTGCTGTGTGGCTGTGTGGGAGAAGGTGGTCTTGTTAGTTTCTTGTGACTGTTTTGTGATTAATTAGCCCCTTCTGTACCATAACGTTTTTTTTTGTTTTTATTTTGTTTACTATCTGGTTATTTTTATACAGCTTCAGAAACTTATGTAGGGATTAAAATAGTGAAGACTCTGGCTACTGATATTGTGACCTCCATAAGCCCATCCTAATGTTAATGAAACTGTACCTTCGTAGCCAAAACTCGTGGTAAAAATGTCTCCCAGTACTGAAAGGGTTAAAGTGGTATGAGTTGTTTGGTGGTGGTGGTGGTGGTGGTGGTGGTGTATGTGTGTGTGTGTGTGTGTGTGTGTGTGTGTGTGTGTGTGTGTGTGTGTGTGTGTGTGTGTGTGTTATCTTATTATTTAGTATACGCAGTAAATTATATGAAACATCGTAGTGTTTTTTAATGCAGAAATAATATACACGCACACAGCATTCAAATACTACGTGTGTTTCTTCCTGCAGTTTATGGCGCTCACTAAATAACAATTATTAAACATACTCATGAAAAAAATGCTGCAACTGTAAACATTTGTGCATGACTGTACATGACGAGGGTTCATCATGCGCGCACGCACACACACACGCACGCAAGAACACACACACACACACACACACACACACACATTTTTATATTATCATTATAGTTGTTGTTGTTGTTGTTGTTGTTGTTGTTGTTGTTGTTGTTGTTGTTGTTGTTATCATCATTATTATCATTTCTGTTATCATCAATATTATCGATGTTAGTACGAACTTCATCCTAATCTTCCTCTTACTTCTCTTCTTGCTCCTTTTTTTTTTCTTTATTTCTCGTCTTCTTTTTCCCTCTCTTCATGTTCATCCTCCTTCTTTTACCTCCTCCTCCTCCTCCTCCTTCCCATCATCATCATCATCATCATCATCATCATCATCATCATCATCATCGTTAACGCTGTACGTAGACAATTTTAGCAGTAAGTCCCTTGTTTCACATAGTCTGCCAATCATTTGTTAGATACAGCCGCCCGTCATGTTTCTTTCCAATTGAAGTTTTGCTGTCGGGTCGGGACTGCTCTCTAGACATATTTTTTTTTCTATTTATTTTGTTTTATTATTTTCTTTTACCAGATCCCAATTTGCGGCGGTTTCCATGCATCGCCTGGTGTTTTTGAATGTCAGTTTCAGGGCGAAAGTGACTGAACCGGAGTAACTTCAGGCCTGAGTAAACACACTGGTTGAAAAATACTTGTAAAATTTGGGGTTTTCTTATTTTTGGCATAAATCTGTTTCAAGCAGTATTGTCTTGTGAAATGTCACTTGTGTCGTACCTGTACTTCGTGACGTCAGTGTTCTCAATGGATCGTTCCTTTCATGCAATAGTTATAATGACTGATATGATTGGAATAAAACGTGCTTGGTTGCGGTTTCATTACAACTAATTATTGCATTTAAATTAACATGCACATTTTTATCTCGGCACAATTTTAGTCGGTGTCTCAGATCTATGTAGGAGAGAACAAATGCAACCTGAATGAGTATTGAGAGGAGCCGAGACCATTGCTTCCCCTTCTCTGGCTCATAAAAAGCTCACTGCTCTTGTATAAACTTTTTTTTTTAATGCAAGAGGGGAAAGCTGGTCAAGAGCAACATGAAAAGAAAAAAAACCCTACTTAGTTCCCAGTCCCCTTACATATACGATATAGTTATCCAAAAGAAAGGGATGGATGTCTTGATACCTCCCTCTTAGATAAAGTCAAGTCATGGAAACTTGAAAATACATATGCTGGTATTGATTTAGTTCCAGGGTTTACACGAGTTTACCAAATAAACTAGATGTTGAGAATCTCTGTGTTTGCTCCCTTGAAATACAGAATAACATAAGATAGGTTACATCAGATGACATGTATATTAATCTGCGCTTCTTTTAAATATATTTTGTATTCATATATTTTTATACTCTTTATGTAATAAGGGTGAGGCTGGCCAAGGGGTAACATAAGATGATAAAAAGCCCACTAATTTGCCACTTCTCTTACAGGTCCGAAAGAGTTAATTTCTGTATTTTATAGCTAAGTGTTTCATAATTTCAGGTAAGCCTTCATCAGGGAAGGTGTCAGACTGGGTGACCTGAAGAGAAGTGTTGTTTCTAGTGGGGGAAATGTACAACTGCACACGCCACGTGATTTTACGTAAGTCCAGTATATTTTTTATTATCATTGTGACAAACACTTCTCAAGCATTCTTTTCTACCACAGAAAAAAGAT
>CM035189.1:23073195-23075695 GCA_020233015.1 Callinectes sapidus | reverse complement strand
TTAAATCCTCCTCCTCCTCCTCCTCCTTCTTTTTCTTTTTCTTTATCTTTTTCATCATCATCATCATCATCATCATCATCATCATCATCATCATCATCATCATCATCATCATCATCATCATCATCATCTCCATCCTTAATCTATCTTCACTTTATTTTTGCATCTAATTTTCTCTTACCTTCTCCTCCTCCTCCTCCTCCTCCTCCTTCTTCTTCTTCTTCTCCTCCTCCTCCTTATCAAGACCCCGGAGGAGGTAAATCAGTCAATGGTTTTTAATTCTTGTAATCAGTGTATGTTATTTATTAGGTTTCAATTCTCTGTATGAAAATCGTAAGTAAGTTCTCGTTTGTGTTACCTTTTATGGGTTCTTAATTTTGATTGGTTAATTATAGCGGTGCATTTTTAGAGTCTTTTGTTGATCTTTACCTGTCAGCTTCCCAGTGTTTTATTGCTCTTTTTACGTCTTGTGTATCTCACCGCTTGTTTTTATTACATTTTCCTTTGTCATTTTCTCTCTCCCTCCGTTTTTGTGTTTTATTTTTTTATTTTCTTTATTTCTCTTTCTCTCCTTTCCCTTTGTACTTACCTTTGTTCCCTCTTCCTTGACACCGGCGATCACGCTTCCTTCTCCTCTGCTTCCTCTCCTCTCTTCCTTTTGTTCCTCATCGTCGTGGAAGCGAAAACAAAGAATACGTGGCAGGTACTCCTTTTTTTATTATCTATTATGCTCTATTCTCCTGCCATACAGTTTTATCTTCTTTTATGTTTTGTTTTTCCCCTAACTTGCTTTCATTCGTATCTAGTTCCTCGTATTTCTCTTCGTTAATTGTTTTTTTTTTCTAACATTCTTCTTATTCTCTTACCCTTTATGGTTTTCATTTAAGAGAGTTTGAAAGACAGACGTGAGTGAATACTGGATGATGTTTTGAACGGGAATGAAGGTAACGGTGGCTTTGGTAGCTCGTCTAACTTCATCTTTATCTTTTCATCAGCAGTCGGCTGTCTTGAAGGCTTGCATTAGTATTGGAGTCTGGAGAGAGGATGAGTGTTGCTAATTACCTGATGGATTTAAGATTGGGAAACCACTGGAAGATGTAACTATAGTATGTGGATCCTTTTCCGTTTACAGCGTGGGATTGTAGTGATGTTTTTACAGAGTTTGGGGAAGATATAAATTTTTAACACTTTCACTCAAAAATGCAACAATTCACACCACTAAAAGGATTATATGAAATCCTTAACAGTACCTAAATCAAAAGAATAAAGGAGTAGATTTCTGAATTTCTAACCAGTATGTTATATGAAGTAGCCAGATAATAAGGAAAGGAAAGTTTCAGTGAAGTTTTAGTTTAAGGAAAGGCGCATTAAGATACAAATGAAGAAGTTAAGAGTCTTTGTCCTTTGTCAAGAAGAAAGGCACTCCACTGGTCTTTGAAATGGGTAAAGGACAGGAAGGGCTATCTACAATGGTATTGAGGTATCACGTGTAGAAGACATAGAAAATATCTATATTCTGAATACAGCTAGTAAGGTAAGATATATACGCTTGGAAATGTTAAAGCCATAACGAAATTATTATACATATTGCTATTCTTTCCGTGAAATAAGGAAACATATCTTATTTTTCTGTACTTTCGAATGTGTACAGCTATGGAAGAATGAAAATGTATAAGGTGGTGATGGTGGTGGTGGTGGTGGTGGTGGTGGTGGTGGTGGTGCGTACTCAGTGTGTCAACAATGCAATATTCAGTAATGTGTCGGGGTTAGTCTAGTGAGAGAGTGAGGTGTGCGTACCTGCTCTTCGTTACTTAATAGTGAGTGACGGGGTCTTGTATAATGCAGTGTGAGAGAGAGCGAGAGAGCGAGAGAGAGCATGGGGGGAGGGGTTGGAAAAAGTAGAGATAGAGAGAGGTGAATTTTATTAAGATTTCTTCTACTTCTTCTTTTCCTACTCTATTTTCTCCATCTTCTGTTGTTTTCACCTCTTCGTCCTCCTCCTTCTCTTTTTCACTTTCATCGTTCTCTAGCATCCTGTTCTCCTCCTCCATCTCCTTTTTTTGATGGTATTACTTCTTCCTCTCCTTCTACATCTCCTTTCTTCTATGTCTCCTTCTCCTCTCACTTCATTTTCACCAACTTCTACTTTCCTTCCTTTTCTTCTCTTCTTCTTCTTTTCCTTCTTCTTCATCCTCCTCTTCCTCCCTTTTTTTTCGTATTCATCCTTCTCCATCACCACGCTGCTTCTGTAGTACCATTACCGCTTGTTTCAAAATAAATATGGGGAA
This sequence comes from Callinectes sapidus, assembly GCA_020233015.1. NCBI lineage: Eukaryota > Metazoa > Arthropoda > Malacostraca > Decapoda > Portunidae > Callinectes > Callinectes sapidus. The sequence goes on along the minus strand of CM035189.1, from coordinate 23,073,410 downwards.
AAAATAGCTAAAAATGTACTCCACAGCTATTTCGAGTTTACATATACATTTTCGAGAACCAGGAATACACAATTTAGTTGAAAAAAAAAAACCCCGATTTGTTTGTGTTTGTAGAGTGGCATGAAACCTTGTTATGGAGAGTATCTGGTATTTTTCCGCCCGACGCGAGAGAGAGAGAGAGAGAGAGAGAGAGAGAGAGAGAGAGAGAGAGAGAG
>CM035189.1:22987731-22999397 GCA_020233015.1 Callinectes sapidus | reverse complement strand
CTCTCTCTCTCTCTCTCTCTCTCTCTCTCTCTCTCTCTCTCTCTCTCTCTCTCTCTCTCTCTCTCTCTCTCTCTCTCTCTCTCTCTCTCCCTCACACACACACAGAGGGGAAGATGAACATGAAGTGATGATGTTCATACTTAATTAAACATCACCAATATATTCATACAAAGTAAAAAACAAGACGGACAGACACATCGACCGGCAGCAAGACAAACAGACATGAATGCACTCAGTAGGTAACACGAGAGTATCAAAAATAGCTGGAAAAATGTGAGGCAAATGTACAGTGTTTGGTTCAGGTGAAGATAATCCCTGCAGTAGCTTTTGAAATCCTTAACTAAGTAGCTTGGAACCTTTTGACTTTAATGGACACTCGCATACAATTTAACGATACATAAAGGAAATAGCGACAAAAAAGTGTTGTTCAGTAAAGAAAATAAACAGCAAATAGATAAAGCTTCGAATAATGGAGTCAGGATAAGTGTGTGTGGCTTCTTATTGGTTCAAATCTCTTAAATATCATATTCCATAAATGAAAATAGCAAGTGGGGATTATTTTTTTGAATTAATTTATTTATTTTTAAAATCAACTTGAATGTTAGGAATAGAGATAACCCCTTAAAATGCCGTTCTACAAACGAAATATTCAATAGTTTCGGACAACAGAATGCAGTTGAAGGAGATTCTTAATTCGAATAAAAATATAGGAGCTGTATTAAATCTATGAAGCGAATTACACATTGATTTGTTATATAGTTAAATGCAAGTCTCTTTTTCCCAAAATTCAGTATGATTTTTTTCCGTTTTTTACTCTACCTATTCTTCCTTCTATATTGTTTTTGTCATTCATGCTCTTTCCTTCTCAAAATTCATAAATAATAACTATCCTTCAAAGTTGATTTCACTGCCTCATCATAAATTTCTTTCAAAAACATTCTCATCTTATATTTCCCTTTCTTCATTACTCATCACCGTTAAACATCTCATTAAGAGCAGTAACCAATTTCTTTCATCGTTATTTTACAGTTTTAGTCATGACTTTCCCCCCTGAATTCTCTCTTCACTCTCCGCTCCTTATCTTCCTTCAACTGTTCCATTACAACCCTCCCTTTAAATCTTTGTATCCTTCTTTGCATTCTTTTACTCCACATAACACTTCATCCCCGTTCCTCTTAAACATATTACTATAAACATTCAAATTCCTTCCATCTTCTTAACCATTAAAATATGTCACTCCTTCACTCTCTCTTCACTTGATATCCTTCCTTGCCTTACCTGTGGCCACCTGATCCCTCTTCTCCTCTTCCATTACACCTGGGCTCCTATTTCATTAACTAACTTATCTACCCTCACCTTCCTAATTAACCTGCGTCGCTCGAGGGCAGCAGAAAATACCTGGATAATCTTAATGATCAATGACGTAAGAAAAACTCCGGGAAAAAATGACGGAAGGGGGAGGGAAAACAAAGTGAAAATAACTTAATCGAATTCGTTAAACTCTGGCACCTCTTATTCCGTCTCTTCCCACCTTCCTTCCTGCCATCTCTCCATTCCGCAACTCTTTTTTCCCTCTTTCCCTCTTTACTCGCTCCCTCCGTCCTTCCTTGTCTCGCAGTTGCATATCGTGGAGGATTATTGCGGTAAATATGTCTTAATCCTAAAATAATATTGGTGTTGGTGAATAATACGCTTTCATTTTTTTTTCATTAGTATCCCCTTTATAAGTAGTAGTAGTGGTTAGGGTTGTGGTAGTAGTAGTAGTAGTAGTAGTAGTAGTAGTAGTAGTAGTAGTAGTAGTAGTAGTAGTAGTAGTAGTAGTAGCAGTAGTAGTAGTGTTTTCATCACCACGGAGCAAGGAGAAAAATTAAGAGATTACATATATATTTACCTCAAATTCACTCATATACACTTCTTGCCTATCCCTCCCTCTCCCTCTCCCTCTCTCTCTCTCTCTCTCTCTCTCTCTCTCTCTCTCTCTCTCCAACACTTAAAGGTCACTTGCTAAGCCATGGACTCACAAAGCAACAGCCCCATGAATACTGAAAAAGGCAAATAACACTCGGAACACGTGACGACAGCCTGGGGTCAACTCTGCATTACCTTCCTGTACTCAGTATGTTTCACCTGTCAAGAAAGAGAGTAGCAAAAGAGAATCAACCTCTCTTGGGAATTCAAAGGAAAAAATAACTGGCTGACTGCTATTTCCTGAGGTTAGGAGGAGGAGCAGGAGGAGGAGGAGGAGGAGGAGGAGGCAAGGAAAGGGATGATGATGATGATGATGATGATAAATGAAATAGATAAAAAAGGAAAAGTGACAACAAACAAGCTAAATGAAAGGAAGAAAGAAAAAAAAGAAAAAAGAAAATGGACAGGAAAGGAAAAAGAAACAGGAAGACTGAACTGAAACGGCAAGATGAACGGTCGTTTTTTACCTTTGTCCAGGTAAAAAAAAAATGTCAAATAGGTACAAGTCACTTTCTCCCTCCATTTTAGTTACATAATTCATTTTCCTAGTTCATCAAACTCTAGAGGAGAAAAACGTAGTAATACTTTATAGAGAGGCTTGAATACGAGATGAAAGGATCTTATACACTTAATAGTATACGTATACAAACTACTCTAGCATTAAGAAAACACCTTTTTTCTTAATTTTCTATTTCTCATTTTTTTCATACAAGAAGCAATTTGTCCCACTATATTATTTAGGAGGAGTGAAGCAGCTCCAAATTACATCCACGAAAAAAAATGTGTATCAACTCGTTAACTAAAGATGGACTATTCTCACCGGAAGAAAAAGACTCAGTTTTTACATCAAAGGGAAAAAAAATCATAATGGGTTGCCGGCCAGGGTAGGAAGTATGGCCGGCCCTGAGGAGGAGGTGCTCAGTCTCAGATGCTTAAGTGAATTTGCCTCTCACCATAAAAGAATCAAATCAAACACTCCCGATTTGGCAAATACCGGAAACACCCATACCTTAACCTTCTTTACCCGAACGCTCTCTCACACACGCACACAAAGAAGTAAAAGTTCTGATCAGCATTAAAAAAGCAGTATATAAAAGATACACCACAAAATATCATTGAATTTAATAAAGAGAGATGCGAGCCGGAAAAAGACGAAATAAAAAGAGAAGAGACCAGGGAACCGCGGCACCTGATAGCCAAACCATCATGACCTTCTCTCTGTAAATAAATTCCAGGATAAAAGAGACCATTTTCTCAGCGACTCCAGAAAGCTGACGGAGGGAGAGAGGCAAGGAGGAGGGAAAGGAGGGGGGAGAGAAGTGCCGAGCAAGAGGAATGGGCGAGTGTAGGAATAGATGGACGTAGAGAAAGATAAGAGAAGACAGGAAAGCATGACCGAGAAACTGATATAAAGTCTTAGGGACATAAAGGTAAATATTAAATATCTGAAATAAACTGATATCTTTTATGTATATTTTTTTTAATTAACTACGTATTGGTCATAGATTTAAAGGCTTAAGGAAGCGTTTTGTTGCCCGATTAAGAGTTGTTAAGTGTGATTAAAACGCTTTTTTTTTTACAGTTTTTGGCGAGTGATATTTTGTTTCACGATGAGGTTGTCACCTTTAGGGTTCGTCTGTCAAAATCAGTGGTGGGACCGGGATGGAGAAGCACCAATCCACAGCCTCTGGAGTCTCAGGAAATTGACATATGTAGCCGTTTATGCGGGCAAAGAGTACCGCAGGTGAAGTGATATAATAAATTGGCATTGGAATGAAGTTTAATCCCTATAAGACGAAGTATTAAGACATCCCCGAAGTAAATCCGGCATACTTATCATATCTTAACTGCAATTGATAACCCCTTCAGTACTGAGACACATTTTTACCACAAGTTTTGATTACACGATTTTATTGACATTAGGAAGGGTTTATGCTGGTCAGAAGATGAATGGCCAGTCTGTACTTTTCTTATTTCCATGTGAATTTCTGAATCTGAATAAAATCAGCAAATAATAAGTAAAATCAATACGAAAAATACGTCCCAGTACTGAAAGGGTTAAACACAGGGTTTTTTTTCAATTACCGTCAGCAAATACTTTCTTCATACGAAAAAAAGAAAAAGAAACTATGCATAAAAACCTGCGAATTCCCTCAGAGATACAACGCCATGCCAATCTGCCCACTGAACCTCTCCCTGATATCCCCCAGTGAGCCACGCGCCACATCCAGGCCTGAGAAGAGACTACACACCCGTGCCATGAATCAGCGTGCTTTATATGCGGGTCTATATGGCTGTAGTTCTGGTTAGAGGCAACGGCTGGTGGTGTAATTACTAGCACAACACTAATTAAGCAGAGCTACTGTTGTTAAGCCACCCATTAACATCAGGCGCTGGTGAAATATTGGCGATAAAAGGTGGGCTTGGTGTTGCTTGGAGCGCCCCGTGTTGCTCTCTTCCTTTTCTTCATTATGTTGTGTTGCAGCGCGGAGAGGTGCATATAACACCCCGCCCCCACCAACCCACCCACCTACCCACCCACCCAAGCCTGGTTCATGCCAAACAGATGCTTCTTCACCTCATAAGAACAGATAATGAACAGATCTCTCTCTCTCTCTCTCTCTCTCTCTCTCTCTCTCTCTCTCTCTCTCTCTCTCTCTCTCTCTCTCTCTCTCTCTCACCTTACGAAGCGAGATTGAAGCTTTTAAATTTACATCTCCTAGAAAGGCTTAGACCAGAAGGCGAGCTGATGGAAGTCTATTAATAGTACAGGTGATATAACACGGGTGATATAAGCAACGTTAGTAAACAGCATAGGGGAAGAGATTATGTGTTCCCGTTGAAGTTAGATTAAAAAAAAGCAGTACACGAATGGAGGAGATTAAGTCATTAGGTTGCCAGAGTTCAGTAATTAATAAGCTCCTAAATTGGATTCAACACATAATATAAGGAAGAAAATGATAAATGAAAAAAAGGCCTATGTTGTCTACAGGGATTGCGTGTGTAGATGTGACTGTTTCTAAACTCTTACCTCTTCCCTTACTTTCTCATGCTCTTATTTATGTGCTTTTTATTTTCATTTTTTCTCAGGAGTAAATAAAAATCGCTGTTTTTGTTCATTCATCTATTAATCTATCCTTATACCTATATTTGTCTACCTTTATATTGATTTGCATACGTTTACATCCATCCTCCTGTTTATGTATTTATAAATAGATGTACATATATCTATTTTCACAATTCCACGTTTACCTATTGGCCTATCTCACTTTCTGTCTATTTTATCTATGTCTATTTCTATCTCCCTATCTACCTATCTCTCCATCTATCTATGTCCCTATCCATCTATCTATCTATCTATCTATCTATCTATCTATTCATCTATCTATCTATCTATCTATCTATCTATTAATCCATCTATCTTTGTATCTATATTTATCTATCCCCTCATATATCAATGTTCTCGACAATATAACATCAGACAGGAATCACTGAGCCACTCGAAGAAGTAATAAAACACATTCCACTAATAAGCCGAGGATCACTGACTCTGACATCATCCCACGCTCAGCTTCCCTTTATATCCTCGCAAAGACTACACCAACTAATATGGAGATGTACAGCATGTGAAGGTAAAGGGGAGAGAAATGACCGACTTTAGTGCTAGAGAATAGATATAAAAAACGAAGAAATACATATATGAAGTAAAAGAATGTTGGAATTAATAGTTAGATCAAATGACTAAGAATAAATGAACAAAAATATGAAGAAATAAGACTAAATAAACAAAAAGAAAGTGACTATTGATACTCCTGGAAAATAACTTACTTAAAATAGTGCATTGTCTATAACATTCTAATAACAATCACGTATACATTTAGCACTGATTACACTTTTTTTCTGTGTAGAGAAGGTCAACAGAGGTCACAAACCATGGGAGAAAACAAGGGAGATAATCAGGAAAAACTTAATTAGCACTTTAAAACTAGGAAAAGGGAAAATTACACATTAACATTTTTCCATTTCACTTATTTATATTCCATGAAGGTAAAAGCTGTTCTGTGTTTATGCAATGAAACTTAGGGAAAATTTACTATTATTATTATCATTTCTTATTTTGCAGTTAATGAGAGGAAATAATGCAAACACTGGCTCCGTTACCCCACACGGTTGTCAATTTCGATTCATTAACCTGAGATTCAAGTCCAGCTCACTGAAATGACTCCCTGGAATTATGTGGAATAAAAACTACGTAAACAAACCAGGGTAAAAAAAAAAATAATAAGCCAAATTAATGAATACACACGGTAAAAAAAAAAAGTAAAATAAAATAAAAGTTTCCCGAAAAGCAACTTCCAGCAAAACTAATTTAACCGAGCAACACTATTACATTTTTCGTTCTGTAGTAACGACACCGCTGCGGCTCATCAGGGTGGACGTGCTGCTTATTAGGGAAAGTTTGGAGCTATTCTCGTCCCGCCGCCTAAAGTCTACAAGTGAGGAAGAATGAGACAAAGAATGAGAGAGTGTCCAAAAGTCGTTACAAGCAAGGGACACGAGGCGGCTTCTGTAATGAGGCCTTGAGAAGCAACGTCTGGAGGAAAATGATCTGATTCCCACATATATATTCGTACAAAACTGACACAAAAATACGTCACTATTTACACATTCCTGCTAGTGAGACGTGATGCCGGAGTGTTGTTTTCATAAGGCAGTCACAGCATAACCTCTGAGGACAATTTTTTTCCTTAACACAAAATTACATGCACCTAACTTCACATACATTATTCATAAAAAAAAATCATATTCATTAAACTATTTTAGGGGCATTGGACCTTTTTTTCAATCTTTTTTTCTCTTAACGGTTTCCCATCTTGCATAAAAACTAGAAAATCCTGCAACGGAACAAGGATATTAGTAGTAATTAGTTTAAACTCATAACATTCGACATGGGCTTTTGGGATCACCCACACTAAAATAAAAAAAATATATATATTCAGTAAAGTGGCTGGTTTCTTTCTCTGTAATATTGCTGGTCCTCGTTAAATGGCGCCCACTGCAGCCTGCGTGGACCCGGGAGCCACCAGTCACCCGAGAAAATTCTAAAAACGCGATCCTGGATGTGAGCTCAAGACTTAGCGTTGCCATCTGAACAAAGTAAATCGCCCGCACATGACAACACTCGGAACAATCATAGAACGAGAACATCTTCCTCACCACGCTCGTGTGTCCTCGGATAAAAATAATCAATAGAAATTGAAATAGATTAACATGAAAAAAAGCTCCTTTCTATAAACCGGTTTTTAAGAACCGGCACTTCAGTGGGTACTTTTCAACAACAAGCTATTTTGTCCGTGGATGAATCCTTCTTACATTAAAAAATATTAAGAACATAAATTGCACACGATGTGGAAAAAAATAGTCTTTCCAATAAGCTACAGCAAGACCTGGTTAAAAAACGAGAGTAAATGATGTACAAGAGTGAAGACCACAGCCACTAACACTATGACAGCCAGCCCTCTATGTATGTGCTGGTATCAATGCATCTCTTAATGGGTTCATGCTCATGCTGTCATGTTGTATTCATACGAAAATACATGAAATCCAGGGTGTAACACGCATTGCAGTTATTACGTACTGTCATGGCAGATATTGCTTACGTTGGACACCAAAAATATCCGGCCTGATTAGTACGACGCGACATATGGTTCACAACAAAATGCTGAACAGGGTTATCAGAGTTATTACTGATTTCCATATTGGACAGCACCTACGTATATCCAATACCTGACCTGACATGACCTTGCCTCTGACGGGTGGAAGAGAGAGAGAGAGAGAGAGAGAGAGAGAGAGAGAGAGAGAGAGAGAGAGAGAGAGAGAGAGAGAGAGAGAGAGAGAGAGAGAGAGAGAGAAAGAAAGAAAGAAGGGGGGTGGGGTGGGCTGGTCTTTTTCTCTCAATAATTCTATCTTCTTTTCAATGATGTAGAAAGAATATTGTTAAAGATTTGTCTTATAATGCAACAAAAGGAACGTCCAGAGAAAAGAATATAATAAAAACTTTTTGGTCGACTCCATCCTTCTACCTACATATATTCATTCATACACCATGATTAACGTCAATATTTTCTCTCCCATTTGGTTCGAGTAATAGAGTGGACCGCGATCATCCGAAGCAGCGAAAAAGATGATGTATGTGTAGTCTCCCCTGCGCTGCACTGCCAGTGACTACGGTTCAGTAATTAATATCTTAAAAGCTCCGTTTATTATTTTGCAAGAGCTTTTTAACGGAGTATCAAAGTAACTCCTGAAACATTCCGACACTCACATCAAAGGCCACAATTTCTTCTAATCTCGGAAAGCAAAAAATGATGCAACTTTAGTAAGAAAAATTTGCAATGAATACTTGATTACATCACGAGTAACTTCAGCAAAACAGAGTCGGTGGCGAAGGCTGAATCTGTTGCTCACTACATTGATTTGCACTTCATGACCTGATGGGTAGTGAATATCAACAAGATCTAAAGATAATTCACGAATAATGGCTAGAAATTCAATAATATTTCACAGCTATAAAATGTTTTTTTCAGCACTGAGCCTACTAAAGGTAAATACATATTACATAGATAAGAAAGAAAAGTAGAATAAAAGAAAGAAGGAAATCCTAACAACAATAGTTACAAGCCTTGACAATTTTATCTCACTCAAAGCACTTTGTAGACAAGTGACGTCACAAAAGTATTGACATATCAGAATATTAAATATTGCAAACGTGGAAGACTAAAATAAAATCTCTAGTTTTGTTTAACTTGTAAAGAATTACGCGGTTGATGGAAGATTAGGCAACACAGCATTACAGCAAGACCATTCATTAAAGCAGACAGCAAGTATCAGTTGCTATGCAGTCACCTCACCGTGTTAGCAAATGGCTCTACTGATGTAACAGTCATGCAAGGTCTCTATTGCACAAGACTATCCGTCCATTTAATAGAAAATAATTCTTAAAAGATTTCTTGCGAAATATTCTTGAGGAAGATTCTGAAATAAATTTCATTTCACTGAGAAAATACTGAAGTTTGGAAAAGACCAAATAAAACTGCAGAGTCGATATTTAAAGGAAAATGATCGCTGATTCTAACTAATAAAATCTGTTTTAGTGTCAAGGAGGAGCACCAAGCAATGATGACACTAAGTCTCATGAATTCAAGATGTAAATCTCATATAAATTAACACATAACTTAATGAACTTGTGTTATAATGAAAACTCAAAAACAAAGAATTTGGATGTGATAGGCGAAAGGCCTTCTAAGGAGATGAGATCAGCTGTACATCACCGACCAATAAACTTGACGGAATTGACAAAATGAAATTTTCTATGACCAAACGTGTCGTAATGACGAAAGACACGGCGCGTCGAACAAAGGACGAGTGAAACTGATATGAATCAATTCCAGTTATCAAATTAGTCATTCCTAGAAAAAAAGGATGAAAACACTGAGCAATCATTTCCCCACACGTTGCAGCAGCATGTCAAAATTGTATTCTCATAGTCTGGCAATGCACCGCACAGCACATCCTGAGAAGGGACAACAGGTATGCAGGATACTGATAAAAGTATCACATAAGAAGACAACTGACCGAGATTAGAAGAAAAAAAAAGAATTGTGCGCATTCCTTACCGAAGGAAAACTATCTTCACTTTCTCTGATAAATAAAGAACATGATAGAGTAATGTCTTAATCACGATATATATATTCTTTTGGAGTAAACAAGCCTGATCAAGAACACAAAAACCTAACTTATTTAACTGGCGTTTTAACACAAATTAGTAATCACTTTTTTTTAACTTCGTATGCGATGTTCCATAATGTTACATAATATATCTCACTTAATTCCTATAAATCGAAGAAATATAACCACCTCGATTCATCAACTGCTTTCTATTGACAATCGGACAATAAGTATGAAGAACTGGGAAACGCACAAATACGACATTGATAACTAAAACGTCCTTCTGGCGGTTCGTCTGGTGATCTACAACCTTCACCAGGGACGCATCGACAAGCAATAGCGGAGGCCACGCCAGGAAATCTAATAGTTTCTCAAATTCTAGGACGCAAAGCACCGGATAACGTTTACGCATCACAGTGCAAGATTATGATGCACTTTCTGAGTTCCTTCCTCCTATTATATGTCAGTCTCCCTTTCTATGTATGCCTGTCTTTCTATCTATCTGCGTCTGTCTATTTGTCTGCCTGCTGTTCTCTCTCTCTCTCTCTCTCTCTCTCTCTCTCTCTCTCTCTCTCTCTCTCTCTCTCTCTCTCTCTCTCTCTCTCTCTCTCTCTCGTCACACCCGGTAATTAAATAACCCAGACGCACTTTACGATATATAACAGTTGCCACAATCCATTACTTGACACGGGCGCAGATATACATTTCTCAATATTTTACACACCGATTTTGCGAGCCGCCGATGCTGAGCTAACAGTAACCTTGGAGTTGATGGATAGCACAGCAGACTCGCAACACAGCGGCTTCCAAATGCTGCAGACAATAAATTCAGGTTCTCTATGCAGCAGATTCACGTCACTATAAACATATGTGCTTTTATGAATAGTATTAATATGTAAGCGATCTAAACGGATAAAAGTGTATACAAATTGATAAATTTCCATAGCCGTAGTGTTTATAGATGAGTAAATAGATAGATACAGGAAAAAGGAATAACGATAGATGATAGATAGAAAAATTATAGTTGAACAGATAAATCGACATAACAGACGGGTAGATAGAGATAAATATAAGAGAGATACAAAAGGAAACATAATGAAATACAAAAAGAATACAAATACAAAAATAAAATAGATACGAATATAGATACATAGACATAGTAGATAGATATACAGTAAAATGAAAATATAGGTAAAGAAAAAAAATAGATACAAAAAAATACACACACAAAGATACAAGAGAGATAAAGAAGGAAATACAATGAAATTATACATCCAAAAATAAAACTGATACAAATAGATACATAGATATAATATATAGATATAGAGTATCAATGAAAATAAAGGTAAAGAAAACAGATAGACACAAATAAATACAAAGATAGTTCGGCAGGTATACATAGATGCACACATACATACAAAAAAGACAAATGAACACTGCTAAACAAAGCAACAGAAAAAAAAAAGATGAAAAAAAAACATTCACACTTTGATCAGTATTCATGGCAGCATACAGAGAAAGGGAAGGGACTGGAAGGGACGGGATGGAAAGGCAAGAGTGAATCGCATGTTCGAGGCTTCATATGAACCGTTGAGGTATAAAATGATTGCTTGAAGTTTCCGATGATTAAACTTTTTCCCCCCAATCACTTTTTCCCTCCAAGTTGCAGGTCAATGGACGAAGTTGGAAAATTAATTGTGGAGTCTTACGCTTGAATATGTCTCTCTTGGATACCTATGTGGCGAGAGGCTTCAATTGTATCACTTGGGTTTCGATTCCCGGGAAAATGGGCGAGAACTGAAAAGGTTAAGAGGAAATGGAAGTACGTACGCGTGCCCACACATACACACACGCACAAACACACACACACACACACACACACACACACACACGTCCTTTAAGTCCCTGATCACCACGACAACCACATCAACAGTCCCTGATCACCACGACAACCACATCAACAGCTCTTG
>CM035189.1:22895901-22907106 GCA_020233015.1 Callinectes sapidus | reverse complement strand
GTAGTAGTAGTAGTGGTAGTAGTAGTAGTAGTAGTAGTAGTTGTAGTAGTAGTAGTAGTAGTAGTAGTAGTAGTAGTAGTAGTAGTAGTAGTAGTAGTAGTAGTAGTTGTAGTAGTAGTAGTAGTAGTAGTAGTAGTAGTAGCAGGAGGAGCAGCAGCGGAAGCATTAGCAGCAGCAGTTGTGGTGGTGATTTGTAGGTGGCGTTGCGGCAGTAATTGTAGCACCAGTAATGATGCATTGTGGTGGTGGTGGTGGTGGTAGTGACGGTAGTGGTGGTAGCAATGGCAAAATAGTATAGAAGACAGCTAATAGATCCTTATCATCTCAGTGAACTAAAGGAGCTCGACTTTCTCAGTTGACAAATCTCATGTAATTTTACTTCCCATTAATGTTTGTTACGTTGACCAGATTTTAACATGCACATGGAGTGACGGGCGCGCCTCCCACTCACCTGATTCTGGTGGGCTGGGTGAAGCGTCTTTAGGGTGGATGAGGGAGCGGCGCGGCCCGAGGCTCCACAAGTGCAGGAAGACGTGAGGAAGTGCAGGAATGTGACGAGAAGTTGCCGCGCTGTGACTTTACACACAGACTTGCTGGTCCTGATTCTGTTCCTAGAGATTGTTGAGAGGGGCCTTCCATCCCTATTGTTATTTCCAAAGACCGTTTCTATGGCTTTTCTTTTTTTTCTTCCGTTGGTTTATGCTTCTCGTCTTCCTTTCCTCACTTGCAGGGCCTCGAAAATTGCCAGGGCTTTGGTGGGGTGAGGCACTCAGCGGGCGGGAGATTTAGCGCTGTCTCTGAATACACGGCATCCTTGAGGCCAAGGCCGCATCTGGTTGTCGAGCGTTGTGCTTGATATTTGTGGCGCCCAACACCCGTACTTAGTGTTTTGCGAGCCGTGTATGAAAGATGGCCACTTGCCGCTAGACTCCGAGGAAGACACTTGCCATCCCAGCCTCTCTTACCCTCTGTACTGTGAGGCAGTTGGTTTTACACCTTCTTGTATCCACCCACAAGCGCTCCACTTATAGCCGCGCTTACCTCCTCGCTGTGATTGCCGAGTAGTGGCTTGTGGGATGTTTTGTAAAGCGTCGTGCACTAACTGGACAGAGTCGGTCTCTTTCTGTTTGTCTGTCTCTCTTTCCTTACTTTACTATTTCCTTTGAGAAATTGCTGACCATTGTGTAGCACAGAAGTGTCTCCACTCTGAGTCTTTCCGCTTCCCAATCTGCCTTCTGAACACAACATTGTTAGATAGTTGAACTCTGAATATCTCTATTGCTGCGAGGTATGAGGAGTCTCAATGAAATGTGTAGGGAATATAAATTAATCTTTTTTCAGTAGCCAGCTCGAGGTTCCTAATTCTCATACGGATCAACTCGAGTAGGGGAGCCGTGAAGAGGGTATATGGGCTCTCACTGCAGCGGCGGGGCAAGGTGAGGCCTCCGTCAGTTGGTCTTCACGCGATAAGCTGAGAAGACGAACATTTACGGCCTCGATTCCTGTTCCCTCCCTGAGACGAGCGCGAGATAAGGGTCATTAAATTAGGCAGCTTCAGGATTTTACGGCAGACAAGCTTTATAATGGGCTGTCCATCTCTCTCTCTCTCTCTCTCTCTCTCTCTCTCTCTCTCTCTCTCTCTCTCTCTCTCTCTCTCTCTCTCTCTCTCTGGCGAAGGTCATAAAAAAAACATGTGGTTGACCTTGAACACAAAGGCCAAATGGCATGGTTTTATAAGGGTAAATGTTGGAGCAAGCATTTCCCCCTCACCCCTCACCCTCACCCCTCACCCCTCACCCCGCCCCCACATACGCTTCACCTTTCACCTTCTTCACTTCCCTCATCACCCTTTGACCTGTATCCTCTGCGTCTCTATCCGTGATTGATATAGACTCTTGCAATACTCTGTCTGATCTTTATATTTAATCACTCCATCCCACTTCACTTATTTCATTTTTTTTTGTATTCTATTTTTTTTTTTCACTTGCTATCTTTCACTCCACTCCACTTTAATCCACTCCACTCCTTGAACGTGTCTTGCTTCTTCCTTTCCTACTGTTTTTTTTCATTCTACTCTGTTCCATACGTTCTTTTATTTCCACACCACATCACTCAACACTGTACCATGCCACACTACCACAATACGCTACACCACTCCTTGCTATACCATACTGCACCATCTACCTCACCACACCACAACACACCACACCGCACCACACCGCACCACACCACACTGCACCACACCACACCATACCACAGTAGCATGACATGTCGAGTTGGTATGTCGGTTTCAATCTTGTCCTGCTGATTTCAATTTGTATTAAGGCTGAGATGGTATTTGATCATGTTCTCGGGGGAAATTGAACACACACACACACACACACACACACACACACACACACACACGTAGATGAGTTGGTCCAGGATTTCAGAATTCTTAGGTTCCTTCATGACATATTTCATTCATGTGCTTGTGTGTGAGAGAGAGAGAGAGAGAGAGAGAGAGAGAGAGAGAGAGAGAGAGAGAGAGAGAGAGAGAGAGAGAGAGAGAGAGAGAGAGAGAGTTACGGCTTGTTCGGTACTACTATTGTTGAAATGCAGTTCGTTCGTATTCTTTTTGATAGAAAGTGACAAGAAAAATATATTGGTTCTGTGTTTTTTGTAGGAAAGTGATATACTCAAGAAAAGTGGTAAACTCTTATTGGATAAATAGTATGTTTTGTGTACTACCTCTTCTTCGTGTACATTACTATTCAATTTCGTTGCGACACACACACACACACACACACACACACACACGCACACACACACACACACACACACACACACACACACACACACACACACACACACACACACACACACACACACGGCCTTGACTCTGAATGAAGGTACACATAATAGCAACACTTTGATTGATGCTACAAATTGCTTGTGCATTAGTTTTGTGATAGGAGGCGGGGCGGGTCTGCTGGATCACTGGGAGTCCCGCCGGCCGCCCTTAATTGTATCTCCCTGGCGATGACTTATGGCCTGGCGATATGCTTTGATCCGGGCGACGGCGGGGCAACGCTGTGGCCCCCAAGGGTACGTGGCGCTCTGTCCTGCTGCACCTGGCCCCTCCTGAAGGTGCCTCGTGTGCTGGTGCTTCGAGGCAGAGAGAGAGAGAGAGAGAGAGAGAGAGAGAGAGAGAGAGAGAGAGAGAGAGAGAGAGAGAGAGAGAGAGAGAGAGAGAGCGCTGGAGGGAGGGAGAGGTAGAAGGGGGAACGTCCGACAGTGAGGGTATTATAGACTAAAATTTTTCAAGGTGACGGCGGCGTAGGGCGAGCAGGCCGCACACGTGGACACTGCCTGTAGTCCCGCCGGCGGTCGTTACACTTATAAATAAATAGATTAGACGAAATGACGCACAGTAACAGTTAAAAGAGGCTGCTTGCATATTTTATGGGGTATTGGAGTGCAGTGTAGAAGGCGAGTGGGTGGAAGAACGTCTGGTCAGTCATCAGGTGGGCCACAAGAAGCTGTTTGTCAGTGGCGGTCTGTACTTAGGCCATCATGGGTCTTGATTAAGCCATATAACAGATCCAGAGGTCAGACAGTCATTGCAGGAATAAGAGTAAATAAGGAACTGGCTGCCAGAAGTGAGGTGCACTCTGAATGCAGTGATTATATCTCACGGGCTAATTATGTACCTGAGCAGCAAGTTCTTCTGTACCTTTCGCGCAGCTCAAGTTAATGGCTACCTGGGCTTTGCACCCTATTCCTCTTGCTGCGTTGTTTCGTCTCTCGTAACTCAGCGGCTCGAGGCATCCTTCGTCTTACGCTGTGTAATCATGATTTTTAGGAAGATTGTTGACGTCTTGAATCAGTCAGCTATGCCAGCCGCTGCCTGGACCTTCTGTATTTACGATAATTATCCCTCCTCGCCCCTCCCGGTCCCCGCTGCCCTCCCCACGCGGACGCCATACTCCCAGGGAATACTAATGCACCTTTCTCTGTTGGTGGAAGGAAAAAATGAAGGAATTAATTATACAATTTGCAGATTAACTCATTGTCCTGCTGCAGCTACCCTGGGTGGAGGTGCAGGGGTGCCAAGGTTCTCCCGCGCTCATAGGGGAAGAGGGCGGGCCTGGGGGAGGGGGGCATTTTAAGGGGTTGATAGGTCTGGCGTCTGCGAGCTGGAGGTGAAATCATGACACAGATTATGCGATGAGGCTATTGAGTTTTTAATGAAGTGCTGGATGTGGTGGTGTGTGTTGACATGGCGTGGCGTGGCGTGGTGTGGCATGGCATGGCGTGGCGGGAAACAGGCGCTATGTTTTATGACGCCGTTGCAGGATGAGTGGGCAGCGATGGAGAAGAGAGAGAGACCTGTACAGCGTATGTTTGGAAGTGGACAGGAAGTGTGCTAAGTTGTGGCTGTGGAGATACTATTGCTGCTATTATAATGTGCTGCCTGATGATGATGATGATGATGATGATGAATGTGTGTGTGTGCCGTTTCTTATTGTTAAGGATAGTTATATGAGGAACTGCTTGGGAGAGAATGAAAATAAAGGAAAAATATAGTACTTTTGATGTCTACGTTTTTGTTTTTGTACGCTTTCTTTTTCATGTTATTTTCGTTTTTCCGGGTATTTATTTATTTTCTTCCTTTTCATTGCACTTCTCTTTTTCTCTCTTTTTTTTTTTTTATGGGGTCAGCCTTCTCATTTGTGCTTTTATTGTTCTTACATCTTTCTTACTTTTTTACTTTACCTTTTTTTTGTTACTTGTATTTTCGTTCTTATCTTTCATCTTTTCTTACTCATTTTCCTTTTCATTAACTCAAGTCGAGATCTCAGACAGTCATTTTTACTCACCTCAATCTTTTCCTTCGTCAAAACATTTCCTCCACTTTCCACTGACAAATTTACCTCACTTCTCCATTCCCTCTATCCACCACCGTCTCATTCCACCTGTATTTCATTCATACTTGAAATCTTCCACTTCCTCCACCCAAAATTATCTACATTTGTCATCAGTAATTACAAGGCTTTGATGTCCAATCTTCCACTCTTCCACTTATTGCAGCCTTCCACCATCCCACACTTATACACTTGTTTAATCAACCTCCGTCATCCACCTTCATCACCCACACCACTTCCACCAGCTAATGCCAATTGTCTTTTTGTTTGACGAATGAAATGCTGTGGTATGAGGTAATGAAATTGTTATTATTATTGTTGATATTATTATTATTATTATTATTATTATTATTATTATTATTATTATTATTATTATTATTATTATTATTATTATTATTATTATTGTTATTATTATTATTATTATTATTATTATTATTATTATTAGTAGTAGTAGTAGTAGTAGTAGTTGTTGTTTTTGTTGTGGTGGTGATGGTGGTAACAACAACAGCATTTGTAACAGTGATTGCAATGATGATAATAAGGATAACAATAATGCTAATGCTAATAATATTATTAATGAATATTGAATTTATGTTGTAGATAATTAGTATTTATTGATGGACAAAGACGAAATTAAAAAAGGAAATGAACTGAAGTAGAAAATAGGTAGAGAGAAAGTAGTAGACAGTGGAGGAGAAGCTGGAGAAGGAGGAAGAGCCGCCTCCCTTAGGCTAACAAGTGAATCATAACCTGGACTAATGAGCTTCATTAGCCTTCTCTTAACTTGCGTGTGTGTGTGTGTGTGTGTGTGTGTGTGTGTGTGTGTGTGTGTGTGTGTGTGTGTTGAAGCAGTAAAGAGAGAAGGAAAACATTTTAAGCACAAGGAAATTAGTTCTGATGTATTTTCTAATGAGTTTTGCCTGGCTCTCTCGTGAAAGATCAGACACACACACACACACACACACACACACACACACACACACACACACACACACACACACACACACACACACACACACACACAGAGAGAGAGAGAGAGAGAGAGAGAGAGAGAGAGAGAGAGAGAGAGAGAGAGAGAGAGAGAGAGAGAGAGAGAGAGAGAGAGAGAGAGAGAGAGAGAGAGAGAGAGAGAGAGAGAGAGAGAGAGAGAGAGAGAGAGAGAGAGAGAGAGAGAATATGAGAATAAGGGATAAAATAAAGTTACGGCACACGGCTCAGTCATCAGGTGTAGTAACGCAAATTGAGTCATATCCACTAAACTAGAATTACTTGATTACATTTAGGATAAAGGACTCGAAGGTCATTATGTCCACTGGAGACTATGTTAGGTAATTTCATAGACCTGGGAGCGAGGGGAGGTGGAGAGAGAGAAAAAAGGAGAGGGAGTGGGGGGGGGAGAGGGGGAGTGAGTTAATAATAGAGTGATAAGACTGATGACTATGACTTGCACGTTACTCAGAAGGAAAAAAAAATGCAATAGATCTTGGCAGCGTAATGTATAAGTAATAGTAATGACTCAGTTTGTTGCGTGATAGTGGCAGGAAGTTTTAGTCTGCAAAGGAAGTTGAAATGATAGAAGAGAATAATAAAAAGACTAGAAAGTAAGGAAAGGGATTATACTTGCATTTTTTTCAGTTCTTGTGTTGTGATTTTACTCTATAAGTCAAATGAATGAGGAAAAAGTAGAGTTCTGAGTTCCCATAAGAATAATTGTCCTGTACTTGTCTCTGTCTGCAGGAACACGGCGGACTAATGAGGGATTTAAGGCTCTTGTCAGCGTAATGTATATGGGATTGTAATTTTTTGGTGTATCTTGTAATTGAGAAGTTTGGGTAAATGATGAAAAAAAAAGATCCTTACAAAAGTTGAAGGAAAGGATTCTAGTTAGGTTGGTCGATTAGTTTCATGTGTTTTGGTGCTTCTTTCTCTTGGAACAGTCTTAGGGAGAGGGAGGGGGTTTCTAGTCTATGAAGGAGGTAACACACACACACACACACACACACACACACACACACAAAAAAAAAAAAAAAAAAAAAAAAAAAAAAAAAAAAAAAAAAAAAAAAAAAAAAAAAAAAATTAAATATATAAAAATAAATGAAAATAATAAGTAAATAAATAATGTAGAAGTGGTCAGTTTCCTTCTTGTCATGACACTTGTCTCTTGGAACAGAACACTTCACAGGAATCTGGAAGAAAAAATAGCGGCACGTAGACAGTTTATGAGTTTGTGTATGTGTAATTGTGCCGTTAGTGTTCTCCGTCTGCAGGAACACGATACGATCATAACAGAACTGAGCAATTAGCTTCAAGCTAACTTACAAGACTAGAAAATTAACTTGTTACCTTTCAGAAGGCATGAGTGGGGATGACAAATAAGGGAAAGCAGAGGATTAGGCGAAAAATATAAGCGCGAAACATGGGTTGTTGAAACCCAAATGAGAGCAGTTACTGGTAATAAATTTTTTGAAGGGGGCATGTTACAAGTGCCATGTTCACAGTTCAGTCTTACCTCCAATTATTGCCCCTGATGTATGTAAATGATATGCTGATGCTTCAACTTGTCCTATGATTCTGGCCACGTGTGACACCAAGCTTATCAGTAACACTAATTCATATTGCTTTGATAAATTACTAGCTTTGTTGGTTGAGATTTAAGACAAGAGTAAAAATTAGTAAATTAAATTTTATTCTTCTGAGAAAAGTGATGTTGAGGTTATTAGCCACATTGATTTATATTGGTCCAAGAAAGTACTGATTGAAGGACTTCAAATAAAAAAAGAATATATATAAACACGTAAATTTTAAGTCCAGAGTGTGTGGAGAACAACTTAGCTTCCTGGAAAAGAAAAAAAAGTCCGTGATTATTTTTTGATGTATGAAGTGCTCTGGGCAAGGACAGCAACACTGGTTAAAAAATAACGTAAAACAAGTATTGACAAACCCGCTTGAGATGCCAGACCAAAAGGATGTAGCTCAAACTCGAGTCTAAAAATGAATGACTTGGAGGAACGTCTTGAAACCATATCAGTTATCAGTTTTATCAATTGACATTCCTGTAAGAAAGTATAGACATAGATGGATTAGTTTTACCAGTACAGTAGAAATAGCAATTAAGATTTTTGTCTGCTAATCTTAAAAGCTTTGCTCTCTCACCGCTGTTTTGAGACCCCACACAGATGATTAATTGAATTGTTTTGGATGTTTTTTCTCAAGATGTTAATGGAAAAAACTCGTAAAATCTTAAAAAGTCACCCCTAAAAGAGAATAGAATTTTGACTATAACCTTTAAGATGTAGTGGAAGTGGAAATAAAGCACATAATTGTTTGAGAATATTGACCTAAGTTTCATGAAATGCTCCGCTGTAGAAAGATAAAATGCAAATGGACCCAAATTGAAGCACGTGATGGGAATATGTAATTAATGATTTGAAGGAAGAAAAATATCTTGAAAAGGTGATACAAGATGACTCCTTGCCAGATAAGTGTATTCATGATATCATCAGACATACACGCTGGCACAGGTAATTGGGTAATTAAGCGGTGCCTTTTAGTTACACAGGTGAGGACTGAGGACAAGGTGCGTGAGTAGAAGCTAGGATACGGCCAGGGTTGGAGTGCTTTGAGGTCATATAGTGGTCATTTTTTGTTAACACATCTGTAGAACAAAGAAAACCACAACAACAATAATATGAAGATTACTGCTGTTACTGCTGCTGCCGTTGCTGTTGCTACTACTACTACTACTACTACTACTACTACTACTACTGCTACTGCTACTACTACTACTACTACTACTACTACTACTCACTTCCACCACCACCACCACCACCCACCACCACCGCCCTTTCACTACATAACAGTGGGCTGCAATAATGACGGACGGACAGAAACAGGAACAAAATATGTGCCACAAAGAGGCTTTAGACAATAAGAATTACGGATTAAAAGAGGCAGCCGACTCGAGCCGCTCCACAACGGTAATAGTCAATCTCATCCGGCTTTCATCCGTAATTAGAACCGGTAATGACATTTTGACGGCCATTTTCTGGGAGTTGCCTTGGCGGAAAATTTGCATGTTGCCGGCCGGAGAGAGAGAGAGAGAGAGAGAGAGAGAGAGAGAGAGAGAGAGAGAGAGAGAGAGAGAGAGAGAGAGAGAGAGAGATCTTACGTGATGTATATGTCAGGAATTTGAAAAGACAGAAAGAAAATGAATGAAGGAATATATCAAGAATGGCAAAGATAGACAATTTATTTTTTTTTGTTTCCGACTTGTTACATGAATAGTTTATTTTCTTATGTATTACAAAATTTCAAAGTTTATTTTGTAGCTCATCATTGTATTCGCATTTTTGATATTTGTGTTATGTTTCACTTGGCCACCCAAGAAATCTAGCCTTGATAATGGCCAGTGTGCCCATCCGTAGACTATTAATGTTTTTTCTCTCATATTGACAAACGTAATGAAGTGTTTGAAGTGTCTTCCCTAAACCACCTCGTTAGAGACTAGAGGCTTAAGGCAGTTTGTTATTAATTTCTATTTAGAGGTGTACGCAGTGCTTAATTTTCTGCTTCTATATGGGAAATGTTTTGTGTTCTGTGTAGTGGCGAGGGCAGCGCTTCGCGAGACGAGGCCGGCACAGGCAGGCGAAGGAAGGAGGATCCCGTGTAGAGAATATAATTGCATCTCAGTAACGCAACCCAGAGATTAAGGTAACTTTTGATGGATGAGAGGGACCACTCCTGAGGACATGAGCCCCGCCCTGCCCCGCCCACTGTACCACCCTCGTCCCACACCCTTACCCGCCCCTCTTCCTGTCTGCCCTACTCTGTCCTGTCTTGCGGTCCACCCTCCCGCCCGCCCACGTCCTCTTGACCCTCCAGGTATTATGCCCCGCTGTTGGGGAACAAGTGTGCTCATTATAATTATGCCATCGCGCTAAAACATACGTCAGCCATGATGCAAGATGAAGTTTATGAGGAGGACAAGGGGAGAGGGAAGGAGAGGCGGTGGGTGGGTGGGTGGAGGGCTTGGGTAAGGAGTGAGGGAGATGGATGTGGAGGCATTTTGAGTGGGAGAAGGAGTGGAGTGTTTTTATGGGGGAGAAGTGGAAATTGAGATATTTTGGGTGAGGGAGTTTGTGTGGGATGAGAAGGAAAAAAAAAAAAAAAAAAAGGAAGGTGGTTTTCTTAACACGCACACACACACACACACACACACACACACACACACACACACACACACACACACACACACACACACACACACACACACACACACACACACACGATGCCTAAATGCGAATGCCCATACAAGCGGAAGAACATTGGAATCGTGCACCAGTACTTCAGATGAGAGTCCTGACCCTGAAGACCGTGGAGAGTTGAGGGAGGGGTGATCCTGATGGAGGGTGAGAGGGCAAGGCAAGGCAAGAAGGCTGGTAGACTGTGGCATCAGCAGATAATTTCATCCTGAGCTAGTTAGTGAGAGTGAGCGTGATGTAGCATGTGGGAAGTGTGTTCAAGATAGTTATCACAGTGGTACTGGTTGTGGGGGAAAATATTCATCAATCTGGATGTACTTAGGCGAGTGGCAGTGATTAGTGGTGGTTTCTGGGCGCAGTGGAGGTGAATGGCTGATAACGAGTGGCGCGGCTAATTGATCAGCAGGGAGAGAGGTGTTGCATTAAGATGAGAGCCCCAGGGACGTGCTGCTTTGTTCTGCCGATCCTCAGCCTGCGACGGTGACGTGGCATGGCTCGTGTTAATGTGCTACGCGTGCTGCCGTGCTGCTGTCACCGCCGCTGCCTCCTTTGTTTTTATTAATCAAGTGCTTGTATTGGTGTGCTACTGTTACCGCCGCTGTCACCGCCACTGCTACCACTGTCTCCACCAACATGAACACCACCACCACGAGTGTTTTCAATAATCAAATGTTTCTTGTGTGCTGCTGTTATCCCTGTTGTCTCGCCTCCACCGCCGCCGCCGCCGCCACCACCACCACCACCACCACCACCACCACCACCACCACCACCACCACCACCACCACCACCAGAATGATTTTGCTTAATTTGGTGCTGATGTTGATGTCTTTATCAACAAATATTTCAATACATCAAATGCGATGTGTCATTAATACTTGTATGTTTAATGATTACAAATATATTACATTAAACCGCTGATATAATCCAATAACTTAGTTGTTTTTTTGACAGGTATTACAGTTTCTTAAATACTCAGCCATGTAGTTTGGGAAGGACTCTGTTAAGTTTCCCGTTGTCTCTGTCTCCATGTTGAAGCT
>CM035189.1:22885901-22893401 GCA_020233015.1 Callinectes sapidus | reverse complement strand
TGTCGCCCGGGCCATCATTAACGCGCCGCAGGTCCTCGGGCCCCGCGTGCCTTGTAAATATACGCTGCTGAGGCGTTTCGAATCGCATTCAATAATTTTTGGGTGCAGCCTGGCTTCTCGTTTTTATGTACCTGTTTACCCGCCGAGTGTGCTTCGACCAAACAAAAAATAATGGTTCAGAATTTGCCACGGGAATGTGCAGACAGAAGTATTCCCGCGGCACACCCGTTTTATTCCGCGTGTGGCGAATGTGCATTATAAGAACCGTTTCCTGCCCGGTTTTTACGTTAAAGTACCAAAGTTGAAATAGAATATGTAAAGTATCTGCCCTTGAAATCGTTTCGTTGAGCATAGTAAAGCCGCGCACAGGATGGCCGGCGGTGAGCTGTAGGGTGTGGTGAATGCCTGACTCCCTGGTGAGGCGGCGCTCCGTTAGTGACTCGTCAGTTTTCACATGGCTAGAGACCTCCTGGAGGTTTCACGATCACCTTAGTTTTAAGTGTAGTGTTCGTCAGTTTATCTGAAAAGCGTGAGATGAGAAATAATAGCATTTTGACATATATTGGATTCAAATTGGCAGTTTACTGACCGCAGCTTCCTATAAATTGACCAATAAAGTTATTTTACAAAGAAATAACTCGCGAAGAGTAGAAATCTAAAAAAAAAAAAAAAAAAAAAAAAAACCGCAGCATATAGTAAAATTGAAGTGTGTGGCGAGGCAATAGTGCAATATCATGCCCTAAAATACGACGTCGGTAATAACTTTAAATACAAAAATCGGTTTCATTAAATAAGTATTTCACGCACGCACGCACACACACACACACACACACACACACACACACACACACACACACACACACACACACACACACACACACACACACAGAGGTAGAGTATATATATATGAGATACCGGGCCTTTGCCCCAGCACCGATAGTCTGACCTAACGCTTCAGCCATGATAAGGCACCGTAACCTGGCGTGGCTGCGATGAGGACTTGTATCCACGTCTTTACCCGCCACTTCTGAAGGGATAAAATTCCACGCCGCGGCCGTTTCCCGAGGCTGCGTGGAGGGCGCCTGGCCATCCCCACCTGAGTCCCTCCCTCAGGACAGAATGGTGGACGTTAATAGAGACAATGATGACACGTTCCGGGCTGAAAAGTTATTTTGGTCAATCACTTGCAAGATTTAATTACAACTAAGAACAATATTTACGAGCCATGAATCACCTGAGGAAGATGCCTTGTAATTAACGTGGGAGGGTCGCCAGGTAAGGTACAATTTGGAGGAATGTTAAAAATGCCAGTCTCCTCAAGAATGCAGAGTGCTCTTGTTTATCGTAGCGTGAGAATCGGACCACTGTACTGGAAGGAGTGAGGCGTGGGTGGCATGCTGCTGATGGAAGTCTTAATGTGACTGGCCTTGATGGTAGAATTCATTGTGAGACATGAATGGAAAGTACAGATTGTAAAAGTGTCTCTGGGAAGGGTTTTCCGAATAAAAAGATCGACTGAGGAAGTAATAGTGATTGGATGCAGATTAGGGACAAATATCACTGGTTAATACGTGTAATTTGTAATGGAAGGTAGATCTCGTAATGCTGAGGAAACTGATGACGGTAATGATCAGAAGTAAAAACATGGTGCACTGAGGGATGACATGACTAGGCGGTTGATTCCTGGAGAGGGATGAATGTTAGTATGTTGGTGGCCTTTTGCTACGTGTGTTAGTGATAGGACAGTGGATGGCAGTGTAATGGGGAGTCACTGGTGAAAATAAGTGGTGTATTGAGGCTTGGATCGAGAGGGAGTAGTAGTGGATGGTTCCTGGACAGGAATAAATGTTGGTGGCCTTAGTGGTGGAGGTTGTAGTGATGTGAGACTAAGTGGCAGTGTCGAAGAGACTCATTATGAAATATTTGTGTATTGAGAGTTAGGCTGACTAAGAGATGGCTTGTTCCTGGAGAAGGATGAATGTCAGTGGCAGTGTTGACGGATGTTTTTAGTAATGGGGAATAGGGTGACATAGAGTGAACTAGAGAATCATGAGTAGGAGTCCTGTGTATAGAGAATGAGTGTGAAAGGCGAGGGAACACCTTTTGAGTAATTTATCCTCAAACCGACTGTATTTTTCAATTTCTCTCGGTTTCTTTCAGTGTTACATTCTTTCATCCGACAAATAATAATTTTAAAAAATGCAAACTAATCAATTTTCACGGAAACGACGTGAGATTGAAGGGAAAATTGAAAATAACACTGTAAAATGAAAAACAAAAAAACAAAAAAAACAAAACCGTAACAGTGAGGAGAGTTATTTGACGTGACCAGGATCGTACCCACCTTCAATATATGCTTTAGGAATTAATGTTGAATGCAAGTTGTTATTGGAGGCAGAACTTGAAGGAATGACCATCTGGCAGGTAAAGTAGGTTGACTTCACCTGATCTATTGTGCCTAGAAGCTGTGGTGGCAGATGTGTGTGTGTGTGTGAGTGAGAGAGAGAGAGAGAGAGAGAGAGAGAGAGAGAGAGAGAGAGAGAGAGAGAGAGAGAGAGAGAGGGAGGTGGTGTGCACATGCCGACTCCCTCCCCCCTCCCCCTCCTCTCCCCCGTTCCCACCTCGCCATGCCTGCAGCCGTGTAACCCAAGAAGGCACAAAGGATGATGAGCCGCAACAGGTTGTGAGTGCCCCTGGCTCTCTCCCTTCTGTCCGCCAGCCTGACCTCGTGTCCTTCCTTCCTTCCTTCCTTCCTTCCTTCCTTCCTTCCAGTCTTCTTCTTCTCGTGCATTTTTCCTTTCATTTTTAGTTCTTCTTTTCTTCCTTCCTTCCAGTTTTCTTCTCTTGCATTCTTCCTTTCATTTTTAGTTCTTCCTTCCTTCTTTCCAGTCTTCTTCTCTTGCATTTTTCCTTTCATTTTTAGTTCTTCTGTTCTTCCTTCCTTCCAGTCTTCTTCTTTTGCATTTTTCCTTTTATTTTTAGTTATTCCTTCCTTCTTTCCAGTCTTCTTCTTCTCTTGCATTTTTCCTTTCATTTTTAGTTCTTCTTTTCTTCCTTCCTTCCAGTCTTCTTCTCTTGCCTTTTTCCTTTCATTTTTAGTTCTTCTTTTCTTCCTTCCTTCCAGTCTTCTTCTTCTCGTGCATTTTTCCTTTAATTTTTAGTTCTTCTTTTCTTCCTTCCTTCCAGTTTTCTTTTTCTCTTGCATTTTTCCTTTCATTTTTAGTTCTTGTTTTCTTCCTTCCTTCCAGTCTTCTTCTTCTCTTGCATTCTTCCTTTCATTTTTAGTTCCTCCCTCCTTCTTTCCAGTCTTCTTCTCTTGCCTTTTTCCTTTCATTTTTAGTTCTTCCTTCCTTCTTTCCAGGCTTCAGCTATTCTTGCATTTTTCCTTTCATTTTGTTAGTTGTTCCTCAGTTTTTGTTTTTTTCTTTCCTCTGTGTTTCGTTCTCATTTTTTTCATTGTTTTAGTTCTTTTCCCTCTCCTTTCCTTCATTCTTTTCTTCTTTTTTTCTTTCTTTCTTTTCTTCCTTTTTTTCCTTTCTTCCCTTTTGCCTATCCTTCCATCTTTTTTTCCTCTTCTCTGTTTTGCGTTTGCTTTCTTTCATTCTTCTCTCATTTATTGTTTCATTTGGTTTCTTTTCTCCTTTCCTTTATGGGCATTTTTCCATTTCGTTTTTTCAGCTCTTTCCTCCTTCCTTCCTTCCTTCCTTTCTGTCTTTACTCCTTTTTGCCTTTACTCCTTTTTTTTCTTTGCCTTCCTGCCATTTGTCTGTCTCTTCCTTCCTCTTTTCCTCTTTATTTCTTGTTTTTTCTCGTCCTGCTCTCTCTTCTCCTCCTCCTTCGATCACCTTCACTACAAGAAAAAAATAAAGAAAAAAGTAGAAAACAAGATATATCAGAGAGAGAGAGAGAGAGAGAGAGAGAGAGAGAGAGAGAGAGAGAGAGAGGAATCTCCATCTCCACAGTTGCCTAATTATTAGTGCCTCCAACCATTCATTTGCATGTCTTCTTGTTTACGAAATTTGACTGACTAAGCGAGACACAAAAAACCTCCTCCTCCTCCTCCTCCTCCTCCTCCTCCTCCTCCTCCTCCTCCTCCTCCTCCTCCTCCTCCTCCTCCTCCTCCTCCTCCTCCTCCTCCATTTGGTAGAGAGAAGCATGTGTGGTGGAATGTGGTAATTGGCATGAAGGACTTATCAGGCATTGCTTCTGCTCCCACTAAGGTAAACATTCTCTCTCTCTCTCTCTCTCTCTCTCTCTCTCTCTCTCTCTCTCTCTCTCTCTCTCTCTCTCTCTCTCTCTCTCTCTCTCTCTCTCTCCCCGTCCCCTTATCTTGTTGTCTCATTTATATACTGTCATTTTTGTTTTAATGTTTTGTTTGTTTGTTTGTTTGTTTGTTTGGTTGTGTGGTGGGGGAAGGGGGGTAGAGAGTGTGTGCTTTTAGATAAGTATGTGTCAGTATGTGATTTTTGTGCATTTCTTGTTTTTTTAGTCTTCATTCTCTTCTTTCCTTCTTCATATAAATTTTTTTTTCCGTTTTTCTGTTTTTTCTTTTCTTTTTCTTTTCATTTGCTCCTTCTTTTATTTGCTCGTTACTTTTTTTCCCTTGCTTTCTTCCTTCCTTCTTTCTCTCTTCCCTTCCCTCCCTCTTTCCTTCCTTCCTTCCTTCCTTTCTTCTTTCCCTCTTTCCTTCCTAGAGTCTATCCATCACAACATTCTCACCTGTGTTCCTTTACCTTTGCCTTTCCCTCCCGTTAACCTCTTCATCACCTTCCCTGCAGCTCTCACACATACATACTTCCATATCCTTCCCTTAACTCCTATCCCCTTAAAAAAAAAGCAACATCACTTCATAACATTTCCCTTCATTACCTAGCAATCTTTACTCGCTTACCTAAGCTTCCCTAATACCCGTTCTTACCTCCCTTTACCCATATACTTAAATCCTTACTGATACACTCCCTCCCACCCTATACCTTCGTACCTTCTACCCTACCCTCCTTTACATCCCTTCTAACCCATTATTACCCCCACGCCCCCCTCCCTTCGTCAGTAGCATGGGGGTTGTCAACTAACGACTCGTCATTACTTACCACCGCCCTCCTCATCTGTTTTTCTCCCGCCCCCCTTCCTCTTTCTCTCTTTTTCCGCCCTTCTCTTCCTTTCTCTCACACTGGCTACTTCAGTTTGGCTTTTTATATGTATATTGATGAGACCGGCCTTGGTGTGTGTGTGTGTGTGTGTGTGTGTGTGTGTGTGCGTGTGTGGCGGGAAAAGTGAGGGTATAGCTGTGACATATATTCTTGAACGTTTTATGGGGTATCTTTGTGACTTTTGGGGTGTCTTGATGGAAACTGTTGGACGTTTTTAAGGATGTTTGTGGTGGTTTTAGGAATGGTTTAATAATAAAGGTTCTACATCTCCATATACTGTACATACACACACAAAAGAGACTGGATTGAGATTCTAACTTTTTGGCTGTGGATACAGTTTTCTTTTTAATATTCTGTTTGTAATATATGTATCAGGAAGGCTTGCCAATACATAAAAACCGCTTGAAAAAGATGGCGGAATGGGGAGGGGCCTCTCTGTCAATGCTGGTCTCGAAAAGAAAGAGAGTTTCCAATACAGATGTTTATGGAAGTTCAAAGTGTTTAGTACGAACATTGAGAGGATGAGAAGAAGGCAAGTATGAGAAGTGCTGGTAGTGTAAGCATTGGGAATTCGTTAACTCTTGCCTTATGGTTTCTCTTTATTACCAATCATATATTACGGCGTAAGTTTTAAGCACAGGTTTAAGGGACACTAATAATAAAAAAACTTGAGTAGCAAAGACCTTTCAGTAATTTAAATGACCTTTAAAATGATTGAGTTATATAAGGTTAGTGAAAGAAAATATCAGATACACACTCACTAGTTGCCAAATAGTTAATGGCAAGGGGTAAAAGTGAGAGGGGAGAGAAATGAGTGAGGGGTAGCAGGGGACGGGAAGGGGAAGGGGAAGAGGGAGGGGTTGAGGACATAATCTTTAAGGATAATTGGTGGGGTGGTTATGGCCTAGGATGGGGGTGATTAGCATAGTCACCCTCAACCCTCTCCTCTCCATCCCCCCCCTACCACTACTTGTACCTACAGAAGCCCTTCCCTGCCTACCCACCCTCACTCCTGGGATTTATAGTTTCACCTCACTTCTCCCTCCGACTCCCTCACTCCTGTTCCTTACCCATGACTTTTTTAGTATCACATTTTTATATTTTTTCATGTTCTTCCTTAACTTTTCTGCTTCTCCTCCCCCCCTTTTTTTTTTTTTACTCCATCTGTGTCTTATTCCTCTCTCCACATTTTTCATACCTTATATTTTTTCTCCCATTTTTCCTTCCCTCCTTCCCTCCTTCTTTTCATCCTTTCTGTTCCTTATCCTTATCCTTGTTTCATTCCTAGCTTCTTCATATATTCCTTCCTGACCTCCATTCTTACCGCACATTCCTGGTTTAGCCTTCTTCCCTCCCTCTTCTCTATCCTTTTCTTTCTCTCTCTCTCTTCAGTGTCTTACTTCTCATCCTTATTTTTAGTTCCTGCACCCTTCGTCATACTTTTCTTCTTTATCTTCATTATTACTCTCTTCCTCTCCTCCTTTCCTTCCTTTCCGTTTCTTACATCTTTGTCTCATAAACACCGATAGGAAAAGAGATACAGATATAAGGGATAATACAGACTTTAAGAGCCAAAAAATGAATGAATGAGGTGAAAAGTAAAATGATATTAAAAAAAAGTAAACACTGGTGTGAATTTTGGGGGATTAATGAATACAGATAAACTTGCTTGCTGGTTCTTTTATTCTTTCCTTCACGTTTCCCTTCCTGCCTATCGCTTCTGTCTTTATCTCTGTATCTCTTTCACTCTCTTTCTCTCTATCTCTCTCTCGTTCCTTCTTGTTATCGCGCCTTGTCTTCTTCCTGCGTCTTGTCTGTTCTTATCTTATCTACTAGTATCGTTTTAATTGACAGTTGAGTTTGTATATGAGTCAGCCTTTCCTTTGGTATCGGTTGCTTTGTTACATTATTTTATTTTTGCATGCTCTCTCTCTCTCTCTCTCTCTCTCTCTCTCTCTCTCTCTCTCTCTCTCTCTCAATGGCGTTTTTTATGTTTTTTATTTCATTTTTTTACTTCAAGTTTACCGCAGGAATGTATGTGGGTAGCGTGCTGTGTGTGTGTGTGTGTGTGTGTGTGTGTGTGTGTGTGTGTGTGTGTGTGTGTGTTGTTATTCAGGAGCGGGAGCGGCTGCCGATGGACTCCTGATAACGTCGGTGCTGATGTTATGTGACTTCATTGAGGCGACGGTGACGATAGCACGGCTGATAGTGTGTGTGCGTGTGTGTGTGTGCGTGTGTGTGTGTGTGTGTGTGTGTGTGTGTGTGTGGTCTTGTGCTCGTATGCTCACTTGCTTTTAACTCGTACGCTTGCATCCCCTCCCCCCCCTCTCTCTCTCTCTCTCTCTCTCTC
>CM035189.1:22867228-22877440 GCA_020233015.1 Callinectes sapidus | reverse complement strand
TCTCTCTCGCTCTCCCCCCTCCCCCTCTCTCTCTCTCTCTCTCTCTCTCTCTCTCTCTCTCTCTCTCTCTCTCTCTCTCTCTCTCTCTCTCTCTCTCTCTCTCTCTCTCTCTCTCGGTTTTTTCCCGTTTCTGTTGCAATGTTTATTTCCTTCTTCCTTATTTTCTTCTCACTTTCTTTAAGATTTATCGTGTCCTTGTTTCTTTTATTGTTTTCTTTTTGGTTTTCCTCTTTTGTGATGTAATATGTATTTCCCAGTTGCTCATTCTATTTCTTTTGATTTTCGTGTTCTTGTTTCTTCAGTTATTTTTCTTCAACTGGTTATCCTGTTGTTTGTTTTCTCGTTAGTTTTTCTTTGTCTTCTGGTCTTAGTTTCTTAGGTTTTTAGTTCTTTTCTTTCTCTCTTTTCCTTTCTTTTTTGCATACTTTATTGTGGCTATTCGGTTTATATTGCATTTTCCTTTCTTTATTAACTTCAGTAATCTTATTTCAGTCTCCCATATTGTTTTTCCTCTTTTTTTGTACCTATGTATTTTTTGTATTTTTTTTTTCATTTTTCCTCCTCTTATATATTCTTTATCACGACTACACTGTTTATATTGCATTTTTGTTTCTTTATTAACTTCAGTAATCGTATCTTTTTCTTCTGTATATATATATATATATATATATATATATATATATATAGAATATATATATATATATAGATATAGATATATATATATATATATATATATATATATATATATATATAATTTTTTTTTTTTTTTTTTTTTTTTTTTTTGTTTTTTTCCCATTTTCTACACGTATGCACCTTTGTGTAGATTTTCTTTTTTTTTCTCCCTTTTCATCATTCTTATTTTTCTGTATCGTTTATTTCCTTCTTTTCTCCCTTTTCTTTCGTTTTACCGGTTCTTTTTTTCATCCGTCAATTTGATTTACATAATTATATCACTCGAATTCATATTATCTGGAGTTCATTTTTGGCATCACTATATTATCTTATTTTTTGTCCACATACACTGATTACATAATTAAGTTTTTGTTCCTTTTCTCTTTCCTACTGTTCTCTCCTTTGTCAAATTAAATACGGATTAGTTTTTTTTTTAATCACAGTATTTCTCCGTGCTTTATTTTGCCCTAATTCCGAGACCCTATTATTTCCTTGCCTTTTTTCGTGATCTACTCACCTGCACTTACCTGACGAATTATCTGATACCCGTGTTTCTAATTACAGGTGGGTGCTGCTGCTGTTCGGGTGTACGCAGGTAAAGAAGCCAGAAGTACGGTTGAAAATAGGAGTTAAGCTACTTTTTGCGCTTCCATCCACTGTGATTTTGGTTTTCCTCGAGTCTTAAGTTCTTTGATCTGCTGACGACCTTTTAAGAAAACCAGAGAATTGATAAAACACACAATGGTAGTTTTATGTTTGAGAGAGTTAAATTTTCAAGAGACAGGAAAGAATTGTTAGTTTATTGGTATTGACTTGGTAATTAAGTTGTTAGTGATGAATCGAGAGGAGCTTTTTCTTTAACAAATACCCAGATTTATGGATTGCAGTGCATGATAGATTTTAAAAAGAGATAGGATGAAATTGGTACTCTAATGGTGGTAGATAAATAAGTAGAATCGACTCAGTAATCAAGTTGTTAATTTAGAGTTAATGGGGAGCTTTGAAAGAAGATCAGCCAGATTTATGGGTGGGGATGATAGGTGGGGAAAAGAGAGAGATGTTTTATGCTGTGACTGTCTCGTGTAAGTATGACGATTTCTTATGTATTTCCTCATTATGTTCTTATGTAGAATTTGGATTTTTTTAATATTTTTATATTTTTTTATAAACACAAAAGTAGAAGTAGCACATTATTTGAGTAATGACTTGTAATGACTTGTTGTGAAGAGGCAAATGAACACACCTGTCTTATACATCTTCCATTTATACCTCAAACACACACACACACACACACACACACACACACACACACACACACACACACACACACACACACACACACACACACACACACACACACACACACACACACACCTGTCTCACCGCCCCCCTCCCCCCCCCGCACCTACTCCTCCATTTTCCCTACCCGTGCAACCCTGGCAACCTTCACCTTCCCATCGCAGGTAATGGCTCTAATGAAGCTCTACATTGCTTGTCGTAGGAGCGCAGTGGCCATTGTGTTGCGTCGGTGGCCAGTGTTGTTGTGTTGGGATGTGCAAGTCACGCCATGCATCACCGCCGCCGATCCTTCCTTTGTGCTGTATTCATTGTATTTTTCATAGCTTGTCGCTTTAATTGCTAATGGGTGTAATAATTTTATACTAATTGCTCTAGGTGTCCGCGGGGGAAGGGGCAATAGGTTAGGTTACGTGTGTGTGTGTGTGTGTGTGTGTGTGTGTGTGTGTGTGTGTGTGTGTGGTTTCTGAAGTCTTTTTCTTGTAGGTAGGTATCATATAACTTTATTTAAAGTAGATTAAGTTATAGTAATCTCTATCTCTCTCTCTCTCTCTCTCTCTCTCTCTCTCTCTCTCTCTCTCTCTCTCTCTCTCTCTCTCTCTCTCTCCCTCTCCCTCTCCCTCCCTCTCTCTCACCCCCTCTTCTCCCCCCCCCGACATCATGCCATTCATCTCACCACTTACCCTCCTCTACTTACACGTGTGTGGAGGTATGAGCGGCGTATGGCAGCGAGATGATTGGGTGAGAGGGTGAGAGATTGTTATTGGGAGCGGGCTGGTTGTGGAGAGACAGGAAGAGGGCGGGCGAAAGAGGAGAGAGGGATGGAAGACTGGAGGAGAGGGACGAGAGAGTATGGGATGTTTGTGACAGGAGGAAGGAGGTGTTGTGGGTGGTAAGAGTAAGTGAAAGTAGAAGAAGAGAGGTGATGAAAGGGTTTTTTGTGTGTGCATGATGAGGGAGAGAAGGGAAAGGGAGAGTAACGCAGTGAAATGACTATGAGGAGTTATGAGAATAGGTTTAATTGATGGGAACATTGATTCACTGCTCCACATGAAAAGATTACTTGTAGGAAGTTAAGATATAAGGGAATAGAGATTTTATTTACCTCCAGAGCTATGACTATGAGGAGTTATGAGAGTAGGTTTAAATTATGAGAGTATTGATTCACTGATCCACATTAAAAAATACCTATAGGAAGTTAAGGTATGAGGGAATAGAGATTTTATTTACCTGCAGAGCTCACCTGTCACCTGCTAACTCCAGACTCACCACCTGGTCAGGAAATGCATGTCTCGTGAAACCTCCGCGTGTGTGTCGGGGTTGCCTCCGTGCAGCTTCCCGACTTGGCTAATTTATGGGACAGTAGTACCCGTATTAACAGAGATTCCTAAGTAGGTAGCTATTTCTTAGACAAATTTCTACTCTTAAAATCCATCACAACCTTCCGAAACTCCTCTTGTATTTTATTTAGTCTTTATCTCCAAATTTACCGCTGATTAGATAATGGCTAAAGTATAAAATCAATTTCGGGGGATTTTAAGACTAGAAATTCGTCTGAGAAAAATTAGTCTTAAGAATATCTGTTAGTATTGTCCCTGTGGCTTTGTAACGCTTTGCTTTGGTTGTATTATGGGGGTTAGTAAGGCACACCAGTCTGTTGTTTAACCGTTTCACTTTTGTATTTTTCTTTCTACTCTTTAAATTTCATACTTATAATTCTGACTTGTTTGATAAAATATTAATTTGATAGTTTTGCCTCCTGGGAAAAAGAAAATCACTCTGAATTATCTTTTTTTGTTTCCTGTGCCAACAATATTTTGTAGAGAGAGAGAGAGAGAGAGAGAGAGAGAGAGAGAGAGAGAGAGAGAGAGAGAGAGAGAGAGAGAGGAGAGTGAGGGGTGAAGTGATGCTTCTATGCGGTGTGGTGCAGTGTACTGGTCTCGTACCCTTCCGTTTCTCTCCGTTAGCGGAGCATCCCGGCAGGCGGGTGTCTCATGTGCCGTCTCCTCGTGCCGGGCAGGGTGGGGCGCCGCGGGGCAGACCTGGGGCGCCACGAGGGAGGGAAGCGTGTTGGCCCGGGGCGTGGCAGGTGCCGCTCAGGAAGTGGGGACCATTACCTCATACCTGGGCGGGCTCATTGGAGGACCGGGGGATCGTTATTACCAGGCACCGCTGACTGATGCACGCCCACGCCCACACACCTGCGCTTACTCTGCCCCATGTCTGCAGTCTCCTTTTTCCTTGCCGCCCTTTCTAAACGACCATTAATTTGCAATGCTCGGCGGATGATTTATGACCGTTCAGGATACTTAGGTGGCCATCTGCCGAGACCCGTCCTGTGTGCATCTCATTTAACAAACTCCGCGGGTTGGGAAGGGGTGGCGCGGCTCCAGGGGAAAGGAATTGGTGGCTTGCTCCATGAGGGCCATGAAAACTGATCCCAAGAATGAGAGACGCGGTTTCTCTACTTTCATGGCAAACTGCAACCATGACCAGGGCTACTCTCGGAACACATGGCGCTTAATCATGAAATACGAAGAAAAAATAATGGAAACACGTGACCAGGAGTGGAGTCTGGGAGTCCTGGGGCGCAGGGACAGCAGGTGGGACGGGCCGGAGGTAGAAATATGGGAGCAGAACAATAATTGAGAAGCGAAGGAGGGCAGGGGGATGACTCAGCACTTATGCCAGTAGGCGGTGATACTTCTTGGTGCGCTGCAACCTTGAACCGGGGAGAGGCGCCCCATGTGCCCGCCGCGAGTCTGGGATGGCAGACGGTGCGTACCGGCCGCTGCCATTCCTGCAGGAGTGTACTGAGTCATGAAAGGCTAGCGGTGAATGGTGGATGAATGTGAAGTGTATTGATAATAAACTAACCTAACCTAGTATCGGAATAAGATTAAGTCGCGTCCTGCCTCAGATAGAACTTCATCGCGTGTCGGGATAATGAGTCCCTGCAGGAGCGTCGTGATGATGAGCACAGCGCCGGGCCGTCTCTCCGCGCGGGAAGTACGATGGAAATTAGTCATTTTATGAGGTTCAAGGCAACAAACATTTGGGTTCCACGCCAGACCTGTCATGCGCCAATTAAGGAGGTGAAGGAAATAATTTATGTAGAAAATTCATCATAGTGATTTGGTATTTCCTTTCATTTTGTTTAACGTATGACTGCTTCAGCGTTAGCTTGCTGTTGTTTATTTTGTTTCAGATGTGGCATTAGAACAAGTGACGCACAATACAAAATAGGGGTAATTAATCTTAAAATAACTGAGAGAACGAGAATTAAGAGTGAGACAATAATTTATAGAACTAGATACCCGAAGCTGAACTCTAGTGACAGGAAGAAGAGCAAGCAGATGCAGTTATCCTGGCCACGCTCTGATGGAAATTTCAAGGAGCATCTGTTGGAATAAGTAGAGGAATGTCATTTGGTTGCTCTCATAACTTTTTTCCGTGATGCGCTGGAAGACAAAACTCCCAACAGGTCCCTGCACTCCACTGCCAAGGGTGCATTCCGAGCAGGCAGCAGTCAGTGTCCGTGGGCGCCGCCGCAGGAGTAGATGCCTTAGTTATAACGTTTAATTGACACCTACATGATTGTTTCCGATTTGGGGTTTCTTTTTTGCTTGCACGAGAGAAGAATCGCCAACTCGGTAACAAGCAGTGGCGAATTTTGGAGCCTCCTCAACTCGGCAGCCTGGCAATCAAGGTCACCAGGTGGGCGGGACGCAGCCTCTCTAACTCACGGAAATAGCGTACGTGGTCAGGACAGGAAGTGGGAAAGTTAGTGTCAAGAGGTCGAGTGTGTGCGTGTGTATGTGTGTGTCTGTGACTCTGTGCAGGTATGTTGAGGAGTAACACACTCCAACGCCCTCTGAACCTCCTCCCGCTAGTCTTCCTTCTCCCGCCACACGCTTCACGCCCTCCTTCCCCTCCTGCCACACGTCCTCCACATCGCACGCTCGCATCCCAGAATACTTAGCTCTCCGATCCACTTCCTACCCTCCCAACGTCCCGCCCCAACGCCACACTCCCCGTACCCTGCCCCTGCCCCGAACTCCCCGCTCACTGCCTCCCCTGCCCCGAACTCCCCGCACTCCCGCTCCCCGCCCCAGCCCTGCCCTCCCCGCGCCCTGTCGCCAGTCATGTGATTCGGGGAAATTCCTCAGCTTTGGTCTGCAACGATATCTTGTTCATGGGAATAGAAAAAAAATATGATGAGAGCACCGAGCGTAACGAGATTGTGCAAGAGCTGGAGAGAGAGAGAGAGAGAGAGAGAGAGAGAGAGAGAGAGAGAGAGAGAGAGAGGGAGAGGGAGAGGGAGAGGGAGCAGGGAGAAAAGAAAGCAGTAGTGTTGTGGGTAGTGATGGATAGGGAGACTTGACAAGGAGGGAGATAAGAGAAGGAGAGAGAGAGAGAGAGAGGTAAAAGTTGCAAGATCTGGAAAGACTGGTGCAGGTTGGGAAATATTTGTTATCTTTGACGCGACGCCTAATCCTTCGCTGCTGTGGTCATGTCGCCCGTCCAGCTTTTTATTCCTGCCTTTTTGTCCCAAGTGCAAGGTGAAGGTACCGAGTAGAAGCGTAGTTTCACACACACACACACACACACACACACACACACACACACACACACACACACACACACACACACACTCGTACATGGTGATATGAACAAAAAAATGACTACATGGCTTTTGTTCAGTGTTTGTCTGTCTGTCTGTCCGTCTGCCTGCTTGTCTGCTTGCCTGTCTGTCTGCTTGCCTGCTTACCTGCCTATCTTTCTGTCTGTAGTGTGTCTTGTTTTGGACTTTTTTGTTTTGTCTATTTTGTCTTCACTTTTTTTTTTTTTTTTTTTTTTGTCTGGGATGTGTTGGAGTCTGGGAAAGGAAAGGAGGAGGAGGAGGAAAAGATGATTCAGTTTTGATTCTCCCTTGTTATTTACCTTTGGGTTGTTGTATCAATTAAAAACATTATTGGTTTTTAACTTTGTGGAGACCTATCTGAAAGCCCACCCCATTAGGGAACCGTTGCCCCGAGTGGATGCCTAATCTCCCCTTCGAACCGTGGCCAGCATTTGAACCGATGCGCTTGTGAGAAACTCTTGGCCCTCAGAGCGAATGTTGTTTTGTTGTACCCTTCTAAATGAATGTGTGTGTCTATGTATGTATGTTTTTAAGAAATATTTATGCTTGAAATTTCGTGTATATAACTCTTTGTGTTTTCAATTTCTCTTGTTGATTTCGCTCTTCACATAATTGAACGTCGGGTTTCAGAAAGACAGAGGCGAGGCAGGAATGCGGGGTTGTACTAGTGTGTCTGGTGTGTATGCTGAATACCTGTAATCGAAAAAAGATAACTCACTTATAGCCCTGATGGGTTCCTGCAGCCTCTCCAGTTTTCTTAGGCTTTTATATAGTGAAGGGGAGTTTATGATGTGTTTCCTGTTCCTGATGTACATTGTGGTGGCGAGAAGCTTTGGAAATTGGTCTATGTACTCACTCACCTATCTACCTACTCTCTCTCTCTCTCTCTCTCTCTCTCTCTCTCTCTCTCTCTCTCTCTCTCTCTCTCTCTCTCTCTCTCACACACACACACACACACACACATTCATAAGGGCTTGAACACAATTACCACACCAGTTCTTAGGTATACCCTTTTCTCATTCCCCCTCCCATCCTCTCTCTCTGCTCTCTCTTTATCTCCATTTCCCTCCCCCTCCCCTTCTGGCCGGCAGGGAAGGCGGCGATGACAGGGTAAGTGTCTGCCGCCGTCTTCTCCCCTTATTATATTTTTTGCTGCATTTGTAGAAGGTACGGACGGGACGACGCACGTGCGGGAATGTCCAATCCAACTCTCTCTCTCTCTCTCTCTCTCTCTCTCTCTCTCTCTCTCTCTCTCTCTCGCTCTCTCGCTCTCGTCGTCTTCGTCACGCTTCATCTCAATACTTGAACGAATCACACAACGTCAAAAGCGAGAAAGATGCGTGGAATGAACAAAAGCGTAAGGCGGAGGAATGCAGCAGGAAGCGGATGTGAGGGAGTGAGGGAAAGAAGCAGTTGCGTCAAGGTGTTAGGGAGCCACGATGTGCTACACTGTTACAGGCCAGGAGGAGGGGGGGTGGGGTGTTAGGTAGTAATGCGGCAGAAAGGCTGGAGGAAGACGGGTACAGATGGGGGGGGGAGGAGGTCGTTTCTAGTGAGTATAGTAACAGTGTCTGTATTTGGTAAAAGGGACTCAAGACTTCTGGGTTACGAAGGACATTTGTTTGTAGCTATTTTCTCCAACACGACGGAGGGAAAAAAGAAATTACATATTGTGGTATCCATGACTTTTTTTTTTTTCTCCCTCATATTGGCTGGATGGAAACAAGATCATGGTCGTTCTTTCATGTTTCCTTTACACTTGTTTCTCCTGTGTCCTTTCCTTCGTATTTTTCATTTTATTTTCCCTACCAGCTTCCTCTTTTGTTCTTCCTTCTTTTCTCTTTTTTATGTCAACATTTCTTTCCAGTGATCTTTTTCCCTCATCCTTCCGCTCCTTTACTTATTCCTTTGTTCTTTATTACACCATCCTCTTCGCCTTTCGTTTATATTTTTCTTCTTATATTATCTTCCTCCTTTCCTTCTCGTTACCATGTTTTCCTTCTCTTCTTTTCATTGCTTTCATGCAGACGTGTGTGAAACCGCAAGTGGCCAGCGGTTCGGTAAACACCTCTCTCAGCCTCGCACCGCCCTGCCTCCCCCCGCCTCTCCTTCCCTCACCTCAATATTACTCGCTTGTTCCTCTCGCCTCTCTTGGCACGTACCGGGGCGCCCATTCCCTCGGCGTGCGATTAATCAGTAGATAGAGTGAGATTATCTTGAGCTAATGAGGGACTTTCTGTTGCACCGTGGAGGAGGGCAATAGTCTGTGGCCCCGCAGCGACACCACCGCCCTGCCCTCTCCCTTGAGGCGGCGGTGAAGGATTGCAGCTCCGGCCTCCTCTTGTTCCTTTCTTAACTGATGTGACTCAACAGCTTCTGCGGAGACAAGCGGCGTGGTGACTCTAAGTTGACTGGCGCTCTGTTGCGGATTCACTTTACGTCTCTCATGACGCAGGACAAGATGAGGGTGTTTGTCTTGCTCTGCGCGCATTGACTAAGGTTTTGTCTGTGTCATTCTGAGCTGCTACTGCGGCTGCTGCTACTGCTGCTGGGGCTACTGTTGTTCCTGTTGCAATTGTTCTGTTCACTTTTCTGTTGCTTCATTCTCATTCATCGCCTCCTTGTGTGTGTGTGTGTGTGTGTGTGTGTGTGTGTGTGTGTGTGTGTGTGTGTGTGTGTGTGTGTGTGTGTGTGTGACCTGGCTTCCATCTTTAACAGGAATATCTTTTGTGGTGCACCAGACTTCCAGGAGCTCCGTGTTTGTGTCTGCGTTTACAATAGTCTTGTCGGTTACTTGTTCTTACTATTTGTTTTAATTTAGCCCCAACATGTACTTCCCTCTCATAATGTGGATACTTTGATAAATCGTTTGTGCCTTTTTTCCCCCTTTAAGGAATTGATTATCCTTATCCTTATTGTGTTGACTTTTTTCTAGATTATTTTCAGCTTTCATAACTGTTTTGTATAGTTTGTTTTGGTTTGCTGCTGTGTTCTTGGTGTGGGAAAAGTTTACTTAATGTCATGATATATTTAATGTTTAAGTCCTGTGTCATCTTCCCTCTGACTCACTACAATGTTGGCCGCTATTAGTGAGGAGAGGTTGTCACTACAAACAACCTCCTTAGGTGTGGCAAGGATGTTAGTGTGACAGTGATATTTCTAGTGGCTCTTTGGATCATAACTTATACTCTCATTTACAATAACATGTTACAGACCTCTACTGATGACACTCCCGACCACTGCTTTGACTTCTGAAGGTAGAACTGAACAACCTTTTGCTTGAGGGAGTGTGTATTGTGTGTTTTTTGATTAGGCGACAGGGAGGAATGATAGCAAGAGGTTTGAGGGAGGGAAGGGGGTAGGGCAGGAGTGGACGAGCAGGTGAGGGTGGGATGGATGGAGGGAGGAAGGTAGGTAGGTAGAATCATACGTTGGTGTTAGAGGAACAAATTGGCGGGGTTTAATTGGTTGTCGGGAGTGGTGCAGGCTAAGATAACCGGCCTTTAGCGTGAAATACGAGTGTGTCTTTGATGTATGGAAACACTGCACCCGGCCCCGTCCAGCTCGAGCAGCGCAGCGACCAGGCGCAGAAAAGTTCT
>CM035189.1:22854728-22862228 GCA_020233015.1 Callinectes sapidus | reverse complement strand
TTCTTCTTCTATCTTCCTTTTGGCATGTTTTCTTAAGCTAAATAGTACAAAACTTATAGTGGACATGCCTTTGTTTTTCCCAGAGTCGTGATCTTCACTATAATCACAATCGTTATTACCTATAAACACAGGTCTTGAAAAGTTTATACGTATATCCAAACACCATCTTCTCTTCCTCTTCCTTCCCCCCCCTTGTGTATTTTCCTCAACTATTTCCTCAATTTTCTCCCTCTTGCACTATCACATTTATTTGACTTGAGAGTTGTTAGACTTATTGATATCAAAATAGATTTCTTACAACAACAGATCCCCAACTTTTTTTCTATATTGTTCTGAATTAATGTTGTATGAGAAGTATGTCTGTCCATGTGTTGAAGGGTAATGTGAAGGTCATTTGAAGGAGAGTGAGGTGGGTATGCTGAGGCTGGATGGCACCAGGTGGAGGGAGGAAGTTGGCTGAGTGTTAGAATGAACGGAAGAGAGGAAGATGATGGAAAAATTCGGTTAATATAGCCCATCATGTTACTCGTGATGAAGAGCGTGCTTGAGGAGGAGGAGGAGGAGGAGGAAAGAAGGAAAGAATTAAAGACGGAAAGACGGCGATGAGAGTGGATAAGGAAGAACATGTAATAAGCTTCAACAATAATGCAAGATAATTATGTCTATGAATTATTATAACAAAGAAATCCTGATTGTGATTAATGATTTCTCGCTAGCCAGCTCATAAGGAAACTTAAGAGGAAAACTGAGAGTATTATGTTGCCTTTGGAGTGTGTGGTGCATGTTGTGGCAGGAAACACGAGCCCTTGAGCTCGGAACAAAAGGTGTGTGTCAGGAGGAGAGAAAAGGAAGCAGAGGTCGATGGACGAAGACTTCTAAATGAGATGCAATTCTTACTTTTTTGGTGTTTGCCGTAGGTCATGGAGTCATCTGAGTGTGAGTCAACAGGTGAGTGTCTATAGCGCCTCTTGATGGTGTGCTTGCTGTCTGCCGCTGCCCCCTCCCGCGCCTTGACGACACTACCACCACGCAGCACACGGCCAGTACCTTGTTCTGTCCACTAATGAGGCCAACGCAAGGGTGAGGGACGTATACTAAATGAGGGAACAGAGACGGGCTGTGCGGCAGCTCGGCCACCCGGGCAGAGATGTTGAGATGGCCCGGTGCCTCGGTGCCGCTCCGGTGAGATGAGGTGGCGGCGCGGGGCATGGCAGGACGGAGTACGGTTTCTGTACGTAGTGAGATTTTTATTTTCGTTGTTTTTGTTGCCCTTGGTCAGCTTCCCCCTCTTACAAGAAATATTGTGCCTGTTTTACTTGTTCGCACAGTTTTGGTTGGGTTCTCTTTTTCTTTCTCAATTCACAATTTTGTCTAGTTTCTTTCCAAAATCATTTGAATTTTTGTTTATTTTTTTGTGGAATTTACCATTGTCTGATATTTACCTTATACTTTCTTCAACTTTTTTTATATTATTTTCTCTCTGTTTTTGTTCTTCGCCTTTACATAAATGGGGCCCTGTGTTGTATCATAAAGCCTTCACTTTAACCGGTGCCGGGAACTCTGATGATGGGTGGTTACTCAGCCTTCCCTTGCTTGTGTGTCAGGAGGATTTATGGTGGGGCTTGCCTTTATTCATTATTCTTGGATTGCTTTCAATAGATATGACGGGTGACAGTATATACCTCATTGTAATTCTGGCCGCCATTACCTCATCACTCTTTCTCTGTCGAGCATGGCCGGGTAGTGTGGTGTTTCTATGTGCTTAACTCGCGTGTGGAGTCTTTAAGCTTTCTTCAAAGAGATTTAATGCCTTTACCAACAATATATTTGTCAGGTTTTCAGGGATCTTTTCCTCCATTATTTTATTTGTTTGTTATTTGTGTGTGTGCATGTGATTACAGTTCTCGCCTCTCTTTAGCCCCTTTGCTGTCAAGCTGTTCAGATGAATAGGGGTGCAGCAGTGTGTGGTGACTCGTAACATTATAAAAGTTTAGAACAAAGAAAGACAATACAAAGAGTCGCTGCTTGTACGAGGAAACAACATCTTACTATCTCCAAGGCTAACCAGCTTCCTTACCCCCACTGCAACCAGCCACTATGATTCCATGATGAGAGTGAGAATAACCAATTTAGAAGTAAGTAATAGGTGAGAGGATGGCCTGCTTGCGTGGAGTCCTTTGAGAGTCGCTCTTAGGTCCTGTGTGGGTCATTCCCTAACTATGCGGTGCGACACATCTCGGCCATTAGTTGTGTGTCTGATTGTAGCATTGCGTCGGCTGTGGCTGTGTAGTAATATGCGCGTGATGGAAGCAGCGAGCTAAAGACCATCCTCCCGCTGCTGCGCCTGGCTGCCCTCATCACTGTTGTAGCGTGGCGTCTGGCAGTGGTTTGATGGCAGAACAAAAAATAATGAACGAGGAAAATACAGAGCAATGAATGTTCATCTAGCACCCATTGGCAATATTTGCTGTTCATATAAAACCAGTAATTCACTCGCTACATCTGTAAAATCCAAAGTGCCAGGACGCAATCTTCTCACAATAATGACTTACTTCACTCCTAAGTAAAAACTGACTCCATGAAAAACCTCATGCAAGGAACCGAGAATACTGGCAGAGAGAATTATCTGTGAAGGAGCGGCGTTGTTCCTCTCGTGCAGTGATCCAAGCGCGGATAACCATCTAATGCAGCATTGAAATCTCAGTAAGCTTTCGGGTTTTTGCACTTCTCCCTTTTTGTGATAGACGGCGGCTTCTTACATTTACTTGTCTGATAGATTCTCCACACTGTTGTCTCTACCTTTTTCCCCTCAAACTCCAACGGTTCCTCAGCTATATGCCCCTTTTGAACGCACCCAGTGTGTACCCCAGAGTCTTCCTTCCGTTCACTTCTTCCTTCACTCTTTTTCTTTCCGCTTCTTGCATTCCAGCCATTAAGGTTATCACTTTTCTGCTTCGACTTTTTAAACTCCTCAAATTTCAATCTCTTCACCACACACGCCTCGCTCTCCAATCCCTCCTCGCCCTCCTGATTCAGCACAATCCTCCCTAGTCTTCGATTTTCCGCCGTGATGCTTGACATTCACGATTACACGGAGGAGATGTGGACCGGGGGGGGTGGAGGGGAGGGGGGGGGGTGTAGAGGCGAGGCTGTGGCAGGGCTATGAGGTGTCTGTATCTTTTGATGTAGCCTGTGTTGGGTGCACCAGGGTATGGCTTGTCTGTGATGATTCTATGCAGGGGTCTGTTGTAGAGGTATGTAAGGTCTTCCGGATCTTGGCGGGTCTGTAGTTTGATCTTCAGAGTCCTTCGGGTTTTTCGGTGTGGTGTCGCATTGTTAGACCCACGAGGCTATGATGAAACTTTGTAGTGGGACTGTATGAGGTCTATGGGTATGTATTAGGACTGTTGTAAAGGTTCGTAGGGTTTCTCTGGCTGAGGTAGACCTGTTGTGTGACCAATTGCGGGTCTATTATGGGAACTTTTTAGGTGTTACGGGATGTGATTGGAATCTGTGGGGTCGTCTAGGAAGTTAAGGTCTGCTATGGGGTCTTTTTTTTTTCTATTTTTTCAGGATGTGGTAAGGATGTTGAGAGTCTTCCTGGCTTTGATGGTGCTGTGTAAGACCTTCTGTACTGTTAGGCCTATTCTATTGTGGTGTTTTCGTGGTGACATTTGTGATGTGGTGGGTTTATGTGGGGTCTTGTGGATTATTGTAGGTATGTTAGTTAT
This sequence comes from Callinectes sapidus, assembly GCA_020233015.1. Lineage (NCBI taxonomy): Eukaryota > Metazoa > Arthropoda > Malacostraca > Decapoda > Portunidae > Callinectes > Callinectes sapidus. The sequence goes on along the minus strand of CM035189.1, from coordinate 22,858,497 downwards.
GTTGTGCTATGTTTTAAGTTATTGTTCGTATGTTAGTTATGTTTTGTTGTGGGTTGTTGTAGGTATGCTATTGTAGGTATGTTAGTTATGTTATGTTATATCCTATATTACTGTGGGTATGTTAGTTATGTTTTGCTTTGGGTTGTTGTAGGTATGCTATTATAGGTATGTTACGATATATTTTGTGTTCCTCCTTAATGTGACAGGGCTGCGTGTTGTCTTGCAGTATAGTGGAGCCGAGTGACATATCAGGGCTGTGGTGGGGCTGTGTGTGTGCTTAAGGTGTGGTCTGTGGTTTGTGAAAGTAAAGAGCGTGTTTATTATGTGTGACTGTGTGTCTGGTTGTCTGGTTGGCAAGCTGGTGCGTGTAATGCGGTGACTCATATCACATCCTTCCTCACACTGTACCCAGTGACCCTCGTGGTGTGGTGGTGATTGTATCTCCTCGTGGCGCCGGGATCTTTGCTAGAGTAATGGTGTTGCATGCTTCATCCAGAGGTTCCTAGAAATTTTAATTGTAGTACACTTCATAAACATTAGTAATGCATTCCTCGTGTCCTGAGCTGTCTTTGCAAACACAAGTGCATACATGTGATGATTTACAGTAATGTATTCACTTTGCTTACCTGTCTTCATAAATAATTTTGCAGAGTCATAATTTTTTTCATTCAAGCTATTAACGAACAAATTTTCAGTTTATCATAAGAATAACAATTATATATTTACAACTCATGGATCATTGTAGCTGAAAGATTTAATCGAGGCATTCATGTTTTTTATCTTTTTAATGAAACTTATACATACATTTCCACTTGAAACGATTGCTAATAAAATTACCATATAGTAAAAAAGGAAATCTCTATTGGCCTTCATCTCATGCTCTCTGTGGTAAATGAAGCAAATAAGATGAGTTTACAGCAGGAGCATTGCTTAACTTGCTCAGACACTGGAGAATGCTCAGGGATAACTGTCATGTTGGCTGACGGCGGACGGAATAATGTATTAAGTGTACATGGAAGGAGGAGAAGGAAGACAGTAACAGATGGAGGAGGAGGAGGAGGAAGAAGTGGTGGTTGCATAGAGAGGCAGTAGTAGAGAAGATGTTTATTTTTTGCGCTGTATATACACGGATCATCTCCACTCAGTCATGGCTACCGTTTGGTTAGAAAACACACACACACACACACACACACACACACACACACACACACACACACACACACACACACACACACACACACACACACACACACACACTATTTGATTTCCAGCATGAATATTGACACTGAATTTTCATTCTATGTAGTACATGTTGCTTCATATTAACCGTAACCTCCTTGTAAATTTAGATGTAGGTTGACTGTTAATATATAAGGTGGAGAGAATGCGTGTTGTGTAGAGTAAATGAAAAGGCCTTTACGTTATAAATCCGCAAATATTTCTTGGCTGTTTGACATTTTTTCTCTGGTGCATTTGGGATCAAAACAAGTGTTCATGAATGTATTCCTGCTGTCTGTGTTACTTTAGTCCGCAATTTATATTAAAATGAAAGTATTTGTAGAGATTTAGCTGATTTTCTTCGGGCGCATGTAAGTGTGTATGAGAGAGAGAGAGAGAGAGAGAGAGAGAGAGAGAGAGAGAGAGAGAGAGAGAGAGAGAGAGAGAGAGAGAAGAATAAGTGTGTGATAAACAGACGAAAATCAATAAAAAGTGAAATTAACAGTTATGATGCAGTAACCACTCTTGTTAATGAAGATGAAAAGAAAGTAATTTATTAAAAAGAACATGCTTGTTTTTATTTTTATTTTTTGTTTGCATTTTACAGCAATTACTATACACACTTAGGCCTTATGGGAAAAAAAAAACATAATAATAACACGAAAAATACGACAGAACGGTAATATATGGAGTATACAATGCTTAGTTTCTTCAATACAGGGACGCATTTTATATTCATTTTGTTTATTATTTGTCGATTTTTTACAGCTTTAGAATGTCAGGTGAGGATTAAAACAGGACACACTCCAACCATTAATCTTTTGACACCCATTGACCCTTCCTAATGTCAATAAAATCGTCTAATTACAACCAAATCTTATAGTAGAAATGTGTTCCAGCACTGAAGGAGTTAAGAAGAAGAAAACTACTTAAAATAAACCAGAAAAAGATAGATTGAATAAAAAAAGCAAAGTATTAATGCAACAGAAAACACGTAAGAAAAGAAGAAATTAGCATAGAAAATCCCTGATGAAAAAAGTTGTGTTTGAATTGAAGTAGAGAAAATGCAATATAGTTCAAGTGAAATAGAAGAGAATAACATACAGATAAAGATCAGTAATGAAATAGAAAGCGCACAATAAAACAAACGAGTGGAATAAAATATAAGGAAAGAAAAACACTAAATTACCGTGAAATGAAATAGAAAAAGAAACGAAAATCTTCAAGAACCAAAACAGAATCTGACGAAAAAACCCTTTGGAAAAAATAACAAATATACTTAGCAGGAAGATTAAAAAATATGAAAAGATCTAATTACAACTGAAAATAAAACTCCTTGAAAAAATAATAAATGCAATAGAATGAAATATAAAGGACAAAGGAAGAAAAATAGATATGTCGGAGAATAAAAGAAAAAATACAACGAAACACCAATAATGTAATAGAACGAAATATGTGCAGGGAGAAGAAATGTCAGTGTTATGTGTGTGTGTGTGTGTGTGTGTGTGTGTGTGTGTGTGTGTGTGTGTGTGTGTGTGTGTGTGTGTGTGTGTGTGTGTGATGATGGGTGAATATAGAGTGAAGGGACGAGTGAAGAGAGGCAGCAGGATGAGGAAGGAGAGGATTGATGGGACGCAGGATATTGGAAGGGTGACTCTATATTGACAAACAAGATTAAAACAGATGGAAAAGCATAAATAAATAAATAAATACAACCTCGTGTGTTTTTCCAGTTAAATGATAAATAAATGATAACACATGATAGATAAATTATTACTTTGATTATCTTCTTTTTCACTTATTAAAGAAGGAATTCCATTGAATTGTACAAAAAATTCCAACATTCTAATTGAAAGAGGTAGAAATGCATGAATAAATAAGAAGTGTTGTATATTTTTCTATTCAATTTTTGGACATGTATAGTAACACACAAAACAAATTAGTAGTCTTATTATCTTTTTTCACTGATTATATTCCAATTCAATAACCCAACTTTAATTAACTCACCAATAGTAACTTGAACTTTCTAACGCACCATGTACATATTCTAAGGTCAATATCACTCATGGGGTCAATCTTCTACCAATAAGCCACCGTAGCACCTTTCACTAAGTCACTGGGCCAACACTCTCAGCTTCTATCCGCGACACATTGCAACATTAACCCCTTCAGTACTGGGACGCATTTTCATATTCATTCTGTTTATTATTTCTCAACATTATGCATCTTCAAAAACTTTAAAATCTACAAAATCTGGTCATTCATCTTCTAATCTCCATAAACCATTATCATTTTTATTGTTATTCTCGTTGTCATTATTTCATTCTTAGAAAATGGATAAATTCACACACACACACACACACACACACACACACACACACACACACACACACACACACACACATACACACACACACACAAATTCTACCTCTCCTGGGTACATTTCTTCAACACACACACTCCCTCCCTCCCTCCCTCCCTCCCTCCCTCCCTCCCTCCCTTCCTCTTTTCTTCCTTCCGTTTTCTCTATAATTCTTACAGCCCATACATA
>CM035189.1:22840175-22854708 GCA_020233015.1 Callinectes sapidus | reverse complement strand
ATTTTTGTTTATTTTTTTGTGGAATTTACCATTGTCTGATATTTACATTATACTTTCTTCAACTTTTTTTTATATTATTTTCTCTCTGTTTTTGTTCTTTGCCTTTACATAAATGGGGCCCTGTGTTGTATCATAAAGCCTTCACTTTAACCGGTGCCGGGAACTCTGATGATGGGTGGTTACTCAGCCTTCCCTTGCTTGTGTGTCAGGAGGATTTATGGTGGGGCTTGCCTTTATTCATTACTCTTGGATTGCTTTCAATAGATATGACGGGTGACAGTATATACCTCATTGTAATTCTGGCCGCCATTACCTCATCACTCTTTCTCTGTCGAGCATGGCCGGGTAGTGTGGTGTTTCTATGTGCTTAACTCGCGTGTGGAGTCTTTAAGCTTTCTTCAAAGAGATTTAATGCCTTTACCAACAATATATTTGTCAGGTTTTCAGGGATCTTTTCCTCCATTATTTTATTTGTTTGCTATTTATGTATATGCGTGTGATTACAGTTCTCGCCTCTCTTTAGCCCCTTTGCTGTCAAGCTGTTCAGATGAATAGGGGTGCAGCAGTGTGTGGTGACTCGTAACATTATAAAAGTTTAGAACAAAGAAAGACAATACAAAGAGTCGCTGCTTGTACGAGGAAACAACATCTTACTATCTCCAAGGCTAACCAGCTTCCTTACCCCCACTGCAACCAGCCACTATGATTCCATGATGAGAGTGAGAATAACCAATTTAGAAGTAAGTAATAGGTGAGAGGATGGCCTGCTTGCGTGGAGTCCTTTGAGAGTCGCTCTTAGGTCCTGTGTGGGTCATTCCCTAACTATGCGGTGCGACACATCTCGGCCATTAGTTGTGTGTCTGATTGTAGCATTGCGTCGGCTGTGGCTGTGTAGTAATATGCGCGTGATGGAAGCAGCGAGCTAAAGACCATCCTCCCGCTGCTGCGCCTGGCTGCCCTCATCACTGTTGTAGCGTGGCGTCTGGCAGTGGTTTGATGGCAGAACAAAAAATAATGAACGAGGAAAATACAGAGCAATGAATGTTCATCTAGCACCCATTGGCAATATTTGCTGTTCATATAAAACCAGTAATTCACTCGCTACATCTGTAAAATCCAAAGTGCCAGGACGCAATCTTCTCACAATAATGACTTACTTCACTCCTAAGTAAAAACTGACTCCATGAAAAACCTCATGCAAGGAACCGAGAATACTGGCAGAGAGAATTATCTGTGAAGGAGCGGCGTTGTTCCTCTCGTGCAGTGATCCAAGCGCGGATAACCATCTAATGCAGCATTGAAATCTCAGTAAGCTTTCAGGTTTTTGCACTTCTCCCTTTTTGTGATAGACGGCGGCTTCTTACATTTACTTGTCTGATAGATTCTCCACACTGTTGTCTCTACCCTTTTCCCCTCAAACTCCAACGGTTCCTCAGCTATATGCCCCTTTTGAACGCACCCAGTGTGTACCCCAGAGTCTTCCTTCCGTTCACTTCTTCCTTCACTCTTTTTCTTTCCGCTTCTTGCATTCCAGCCATTAAGGTTATCACTTTTCTGCTTCGACTTTTTAAACTCCTCAAATTTCAATCTCTTCACCACACACGCCTCGCTCTCCAATCCCTCCTCGCCCTCCTGATTCAGCACAATCCTCCCTAGTCTTCGATTTTCCGCCGTGATGCTTGACATTCACGATTACACGGAGATGTGGACCGGGGGGGTGGAGGGGAGGGGGGGGGTGTAGAGGCGAGGCTGTGGCAGGGCTATGAGGTGTCTGTATCTTTTGATGTAGCCTGTGTTGGGTGCACCAGGGTATGGCTTGTCTGTGATGATTCTATGCAGGGGTCTGTTGTAGAGGTATGTATGTAAGGTCTTCCGGATCTTGGCGGGTCTGTAGTTTGATCTTCAGAATCCTTCGGGTTTTTCGCTGTTGTGTTGCATTGTTAGACTCTCGAGGGCTGTGATGAAACTTTGTAGTGGGACTGTATGAAGTCTATGGGTATGTATTAGGTCTGTTGTAAAGGTTCGTAGGGTTTCTCTGGCTGTAGTAGACCTGTTGTGTTTACGTGTCTATTATGGGAACTTTTTAGGTGTTACGGGATGTGATTGGAATCTGTGAGGTCGTCTAGGAAGTAAAGGTCTGTTATGGGGTCTTTTTTTTTTTTTTTGTATTTTTCAGGATGTGGTAAGAATGTTGAGGGTCTTCCTGGCTGTGATGGTGCTGTGTAAGACCTTCTGTACTGTTAGGCCTATTCTATTGTGGTGTTTTCGTGGTGACATTTGTGATGTGGTGGGTTTATGTGGGGTCTTGTGGATTATTGTAGGTATGTTAGTTATGTTGTGTTATGTTTTAAGTTATTGTAGGTATGTTAGTTATGTTTTGTTTTGGGTTGGTGTAGGTATGTTAGTTATGTTATGCTATATCCTATGTTACTGTGGGTATGTTAGTTATGTTTTGCTTTGGGTTGTTGTAGGTATGCTATTATAGGTATGTTACGATATATTTTGTGTTCCTCCTTAATATGACAGGGCTGCGTGTTGTCTCGCAGTATAGTGGAGCTGAGTGACATATCAGGGCTGTGGTGGGGCTGTGTGTGTGCTTAAGGTGTGGTCTGTGGTTTGTGAAAGTAAAGAACGTGTTTATTATGTGTGACTGTGTGTCTGGTTGTCTGGTTGGCAAGCTGGTGCGTGTAATGCGGTGACTCATATCACATCCTTCCTCACACTGTACCCAGTGACCCTCGTGGTGTGGTGGTGATTGTATCTCCTCGTGGCGCCGGGTTCTTTGCTAGAGTAATGGTGCTGCATGCTTCATCCAGAGGTTCATAGAAATTTTGATTGTAGTACACTTCATAAACATTAGTAATGCATTCCTCGTGTCCTGAGCTGTCTTTGCAAACACAAGTGCATATATGTGATGATTTACAGTAATGTATTCACTTTGCTTACCTGTCTTCATAAATAATTTTGCAGAGTCATAATTTTTTTCATTCAAGCTATTAACGGACAAATTTTCAGTTTATCATAAGAATAACAATTATATATTTACAACTCATGGATCATTGTAGCTGAAAGATTTAATCGAGGCATTCATGTTTTTTATCTTTTTAATGAAACTTATACATACATTTCCACTTGAAACGATTGCTAATAGAATTACCATATAGTAAAAAATGAAATCTCTATTGGCCTTCATCTCATGCTCTCTGTGGTAAATGAAGCAAATAAGATGAGTTTACAGCAGGAGCATTGCTTAACTTGATCAGACACTGGAGAATGCCCAGGGATAACTGTCATGTTGGCTGACGGCGGACGGAATAATGTATTAAGTGTACATGGAAGGAGGAGAAGGAAGACAGTAACAGATGGAGGAGGAGGAGGAGGAAGAAGTGGTGGTTGCATAGAGAGGCAGTAGTAGAGAAGATGTTTATTTTTTGCGCTGTATATACACGGATCATCTCCACTCAGTCATGGCTACCGTTTGGTTAGAAAACACACACACACACACACACACACACACACACACACACACACACACACACACACACACACACACTATTTGATTTCCAGCATGAATACTGACACTGAATTTTTTATTCTATGTATTACATGTTGCCTCCTATTAACCGTAATCTTCTTGTAAATTTAGATGTAGGTTGACTGTTAATATATAAGGTGGAGAGAATGCGTGTTGTGTAGAGTAAATGAAAAGGCCTTTACGTTATAAATCCGCAAATATTTCTTGGCTGTTTGACATTTTTTCTCTGGTGCATTTGGGATCAAAACAAGTGTTCATGAATGTATTCTTGCTGTCTGTGTTACTTTAGTCCGCAATTTGTATTAAAATGGAAGTATTTGTAGAGATTTAGCTGATATTCTTCTGGCGCATGTAAGTGTGTATGAGAGAGAGAGAGAGAGAGAGAGAGAGAGAGAGAGAGAGAGAGAGAGAGAGAGAGAGAGAGAGAGAGAGAGAGAGAGAGAGAGAGAGAGAGAGAGTAAATAAGTGTGTGCGTTCTTGTTCTTCTCCTCCTATTAACCTTTCTTCTTTCATATCCTTTCCTTCAACACAATATTGCTCTCATCTCACCTCCTTCTCCTTTTTCCCTTACTTTTCCCCCCTTCTTTCCTTCCTACGCATACATGTCCTTGTCTAATTTCCTCTCTTCCTTATCGTCTTTTTTCATTCCAACTCATTTGTTTTTAAGCACCGTCGTTGTTTATCTCTCGTTTCTTCCTTATCATCCTCTAACTTTTCCTCCTTCCATCTCTATTCACTACACAGCCTTGTTCGCTCGTCTCTTCCTCCTTCGATCTTCTCCCACTTCCCCACATCCTTGTCCTCTAGTCTCCTCGCTTCCACTTCCACCCTCCACCCTTCTCCCTGGTTCCGCCGCAGGGAGGGCCGCAGGGGCGTGGGGCGGACCAATGGGGCGGCATGATGCACAGTTAGTTATACGCGAGACACATGACGAGTCTGTACACTGGTCCTGATTGTCTAGGTGGTCCCTGCGCAGGCTGGCGAGAGATAAAAAAAGAAAGGTGAATAAAAACCGGTCTATCTGCCTGCTGTGGGAGTCCATGACTGTGTGGAAGCATATCTTGGTGGGCCAGAAATTGCAGAAAATCGTGGAGTATTAAGGCGGACACGTACCAACCCCGCGGGAGGACAGGTTGACTTTGCTGCAATTTCGGCCGGCGTCTCCGCTAAAAATCTGGTACTTTTGCATTATTTTCATTCTCGTTTTAGATCAGTCGGAGGGGCAACAGGTGTTTATCTAGTTTACCCCAATTTTCCTCTTTTTATCCCTTATAACCCTCGTCTAGTTTACTCGCCATTTTAGCTCCCCTCCCCCCGCCTTTTTTTTCTTTTAATAATTTTTTGCCTTCATCTGCGGTCTGTCTCACAGTGGCGGCGATAGCGAGCTTCACGCGCCATTACCGTGTCCTTGGAGCGAGGAAATTGTCTACTTCGACTCGAGTTTATTAGTCGGTGCTTGAGTCAATCCGGTTCCTCGTGTCCGAGTAGAGTTTGAAGAGGCAACTACAGCTAGAAAAGTACAGGCAACTACAGGGTTTCCTTTGGTAGTGTTCTGCTCTTGGGTTGTTTATAAGTGTCCTGTCGGCGCGTGTAAATGTTTTTGGTCTTATCTCCCGCAGCGTGTTGGGCAGTTTTGACAGGCTCACTCCATCACCTCCTGTGTGCCTCGCCCGCCAGTCACTCACCGCCGCTCTCGCCACTCGTCTCGCTTGTCTAACGATGGATACGTATTGAGAGAGATGGAAGAAGAAAGAGAGAGGGAGAAAAAATAAATCCCGACGTGTATTTTAATTTCTTTATCTTCAAAGCGGTGTCCGGGGCATGCTCGCCGCTGCAGTACAAGTAATACTGACCTGTAGTTCTTGAATCATTGGGCTCATCTTGCTACATTATTCTCGTAGATAACTGTGCTTAATTTTTTTTGTGTCAGAGAGATTGGCCAAGGGCGTTAGAAAAAAAAGCAAAAGAAAATAACACTGAAAATACCGCTCCTGAAAAAAAAAAATGCTTAGAGAGAGAGAGAGAGAGAGAGAGAGAGAGAGAGAGAGAGAGAGAGAGAGAGAGAGAGAGAGAGAGAGAGAGAGAGAGAGAGAGGCTAACCAATTTATTTTCTGAGTGTCTTGATTTTCTTTTCAAAATTCTGTGTGTGTGTGTGTGTGTGTGTGTGTGTGTGTGTGTGTGTGTGTGTGTGTGTGTGTGTGTGTGTGTGTGTGTGTGTGTCCATCCCTCTTAGTGTACTAGATTTTCTCAAAAAATAGTTATGGTGTGTAATACATAAGTAGTTAATTTGGTCTACTTTCACATGTTTTACTAATTAGAGAAGCACGAGCACAGAGTAATAAAGATAATAGTTCAAATAAATAGAAGTTGCAAATACCCGTTTTATTTACAGGAATCTTAATGGTGGCTGTGTAGTAGTTGTGTTTACCTGTGTCCTCCCACAGGTGTGTGACGCGGTGCACTCCCTGTGTTTCTGTGGTAGCTTAATCTTGTTGTTTATGTTGAACACCTTGAGTTGATGGATGTAATTATTGATTTTTACCTTTTTTTCTTCTCGGTAAAAGATGAGTTTGCGTCTGTCCGGCAGGTTTGCACTAAAGCTCCATCAATCCTGGCGACAGGAGGTCCGGCAAGTTTGTGTGACTCATGGGAACCTGTTTCTCTTGAATTTCCTTAATTTATGTGACTGATTTCAAAACTTATAACCCTTTACAGCAGAAAAAAAACCTGTGCAATTTTTATGAGAAAAAAAGTCCGTGCCCAATTAAGGTAAAGCTGTATTTAATGGCCAAGACTATTATTTTTATTATTATTTTGTGATATAGGAAGGAAAATATTTAGCGGTTACTCATATTTTCAGTGTGCTCTGTGGCATTAAGCTACAATCATAAGATTAACCTAAGGGATCTCCCCAGATGGACATTCGGAAAAAAAGTATATATATAATGATTAATTTTAATACTCTACTGTAGTTCTCCCTTCTGGCATACTCCTCTCCTGCCCTTATCGTGCCACATTCATCCTACACTTTTAACTAGTCCCTGACTTACCATTCTCCAGCTTACCATATTCTCACACAAACCCAGCGCACGCCTTCCCTTTGATCCCTCGTTTACCATTCGTTTACCCATTCCCTACAAACAAACCCATCACCATCTCCCCTTACCGTACCGCACTTCATGTTATTAAGCGCATCTACGCGGTATTGACCTTCACTGCATTGTTTTACGTTGTGGATAGCGAGGGTCGGCGAGGCACAGTGAGTTGAAGCCAATAGGTGAGGTTCACACACTCAGGATCTCAAAACTCAGGGAAAGAGAAGCAGAGAGAGAATTTAGAAGTGATATAGATAGTGGAAATGATACCTTAGCCGTAATAATGATGGTGCGTGGAGTGAAATTAAGGTCAGTGTCTTAAGTAATTCTTGTATTAACTCAGTTGTATATATAAAAAAAAGTCTTCAGAAAATGGTAGTAAAATAATATCCTCTTCCTCCTCCTCCTCCTCCTCCTCCTCCTCCTCCGCCTCCTCCTCCGCCTCCTCCTCCTCCTCCTCCTCAACTTTCTCTCTCGTAAGAAGATACTTTACAACTTCCTGTGCCGAGTTCATTCAGTTTCTTGCGGGGAAGAATGAAATTTCTTCAATAATCCATGAGCTGACTGTCTTATCACTGAGCCTAAGTGTTGGGGTGAGTGCAGGTGTGGCGGGGAGGGAGGGACTGGGAACCGCTCAAGGCAGAAGTGGGAATGCATAGAGAGAGAGCGGGAGGGAGAGTGAGAGGGGACTGGAGAGGGGAGGAAGGGAGGGAAGGAGAGTGACAGCCTGCGATTTCTTTCCTTTTCCCCTCACTCTCCCATCGCTGTCGCTCATCTTCTCTCTACTCTGTTTTTTTGGATTCCCTCTTCTACCCAATCTTGTCCTCCCATCCCTCTCTCTCTCTCTCTCTCTCTCTCTCTCTCTCTCTCTCTCTCTCTCTCTCTCTCTCTCTCTCTCTCTCTCTCTCTCTCTCTCTCTCTGCGACATTACATTAATTTGTCCTTGTCGGTTTAACATTCCAGTTCGTTTTTTTCTTTTATAGCTGCCGTCATTTATTGTATCTTTTTTGTTCAGTCTTTTTTTTAATAGTCGTTCAGCTGAGTAATTAGATATGGCTCTATTACAATTAGTAAGGCTCGTTTTTGTGGCTTCTTATTCAGTTTGATATCTTTTTATTTTTCAATTTATATTTTTGCAGGTTTGTATATATTCTAATAACCGAGTAAGAATTTCATCTTTACTATAAAATCTATTCTTTTTTATGTATTTTTTGGTATCTTGATGATGTGTTAGAGGAAAATTAAAGTTACTGAAGTGAAACCAGTAAAAGGAGGGCCGGGAGATGAAGGAGAAGGCGAAGGAAGACTTGGAAGAGGATAAAGAGAAGAAGAAAGAGGAGAACGAAGAAGAGGTAGGGAAGAAGAAGAAGAGGGTGATGAGGAGAATGAGTAATATAAGGAGGATGTGAGTAAGAAGGGAGAGGAGGAGGTAGCAGGTGAGAGATGTGTGAAAGAGGAAGAGGAGGGAAGAGGGAAGGAGGAGTAGCACGCGTACAGGAAATGACAGCCACCTAGAAATACTGCTCTCCTCCATCATTTCTCTCTCTCTCTCTCTCTCTCTCTCTCTCTCTCTCTCTCTCTCTCTCTCTCTCTCTCTCTCTCTCTCTCTCTCTCTCTCTCTCTCTCTCTCTCCATTCCCTGTTCATGCAGTCACAATTTTCTTTCATATATTTCTTTTCACTTCCTCACCGTTCATTCAACTCAATTACATTTTCTTCTTGCATTTTTTTTAACATTTTATTGCATCCATGGATTTTATTTTATCATTATTGCATTGATGCGTGTAATTTCGACCATGGATTGACTTGATAGTAATAGGTACATAACAACCTAACTGTTTCCTGGATCACCATTATTACCATGTCTTGACACGATTGTAAAAAAAAAAGAAAAAATACAATGTTCTGTTTTTCTTTCTTTTCCTCACCAAGCATTTTTCCCCTTTCCTATCACAAAACGATTCTCTAACTTCCTTCCCATCACCAGTTATTCTGTTACTTTTTTCTCTCTCTCTCTCTGCAAATACTCATCATAGATAACATTCTCCTCCTTCTTTCCCATCACCAAAAATTCTATTCCCTCTTTTTCATCACCAGACATCATTTCTAGTAATTTTATTCCCTCTCTCCCATCACCACACAACATTTAAATTTTTCCTTCTCCATTAACAAACTTTCTATTTCTTCCTTCTCATCACCAAACATTTATTCCCTCCCCTCCTATCACTTAACATTTATTCCTTCCCTTCCCATCACTTACAACATCCTTTTTTTCTCCTTCTCTCTCTAACCCAACGCAGTAAGACCAGGGCCACGAACCTCATGTCCGTATTCAGAAACGCTATACTCTCACCACGATTACTTCCCAAGCTCACAAAGACGACTAGCTGGGTTTTCGTGTGTTTCTTTTGTTAATAATGCAAAAATCTTGTCACTTGGTCTCTGGAACCATAAAAGCACCCAAAAATCGCATGTAATTCTAAGTAAATCCTTTTGAAATAGTGGAGGCGAAGCACATATGTGTTTGAGAATACGAGCCTCAGTTGGTGAAGCAATCTGCCTTAAGCCAAACTTACCCAGGAAATCTCATAGCAAGTCTCAACTCGCTACTACAGGATACCATTTCTAAAAAGTCCCAAACTCAATAGAAGTCTTGCAACGTCGATCTCATGAAGCCTTGTATGGCGTCAGTCCTTTTTGAGTTTTGCCTTCTTTGTAATTACCAGGAAAATTTAAGTTCCACAGCAGCTCAACGCTCGGGGAGAAATGGCATCCAGTTATGTTTGTGTATCGGGGTGTGTTTGTGACTATACCACAGCCGTCTTCAGGAGTCCTAATACGGTGTGCAAATCATATCCCTTTTGTATCTTATTTGCTATTCTTGTTTTAAAAATATGCAGTCTTAAGTGTGTGTGTGTGTGTGTGTGTGTGTGTGTGTTTTGGGGGGGGGCTTATATGCACTAGTGTGCGTGTGTGCGTGCGGTAACGCGGTAAATGCGAGCTGAAGAGGCTCCAGAATTCACGGGTCAAGAGGTTAGCAATGGTAAGTTTGGGCTTGATTAAGAAGGACCATAACGTTTGTCAGACGCAAGGATGAGGCCAGATTGCGGGGCCGCTCGTGTTGGGTGGCAATAGCAGGGATCACATCAGATTAGTTTCCTGCTCAATTGGCACTGTGCAACCAGTTTGTTTCTTATCCTTGGTCGCAACAAAAAGCGGCAGATTATACACACCGCTCGTGATGCATCATTTTCCAGGGAGCTGGTGATTCCTACTGGGAGCGAACTAAATGACAGAGGCCACAGGTGCAGGGAGGTACCTCCACCTAATGATACACATCCAGCACCGCCAGCCAGCCCCCTGCCCTTCTCGCCAGCCAGGGTTGAGGGCGCGACCCTGGGGCACCTGTGTCAGGGCCAGATGGACCACTTCGTGCTGCCCTCCTGACCGTCAGGCCTCCCTCCAGGGACTTCCGTGGCTTCCATTAAAAGCGTTGCTTCCTTCTTGCTCTACGCGTCTTAGCGCCAGTGTGGTCCAGACGCTCCTCCGCCTCATTACCTCCGACATGCCGGCGTGCCCACGGATTCTTCACACTCCTGAAAAACCTTTAATCTTGTGTGCATATCAATGAAGTGTGTGTGTGTGTGTGTGTGTGTGTGTGTGTGTGTGTGTGTGTGTGTGTGTGTGTGTGTGTATTAGTGAGTCTTATACGACGCGGAACACAAAGAGCCTGGATATCATGGTATATATATATATATCCCTGGAGGAAGAAGGGAAAGGTATTGCGGTGATCCGCCATACTGACAAGGCGGGAAGGAAAGCACGTCTGGGTGCAGTGTAAAAACCCGAGAGACACGACACCATCTGGATATTAGAAGATGTGGTCACTGTTTGCCTGGCCGTGGCGCGTGTCCGCGTTTGGCCAAGGGCTTGCACGGCTTCCCTAACCCGCTTTCCGGCCTTGCCATCGTCACCTGCACCGGGCATTACCTTCACCAGGCCCATGTTCCCGCTGTGAAATCTGGTTGCCCCACGGTATGACACTAGCCTGAAGGAAACTTATGGGAAGGCGTGGTATGAGCCTGCTGCTGCCGCGTTCTCTTGCGTGGAGTGGACTAAGGTGGTGTGGCTTGGGGTGGTGCGGTGTAGTGTGGTTTGGGTCGGTGTGGTTTGACCAGGAACCGATTAAAAGAGCGTAGAGAAAACGAGTTGAGGCAAGAAGCTCCTGGGAGAGACAAGGATAAGATAAAGTAATCGAAATGTAGTCGAACTGCAACAGGTGAGGTGAGGCTTGAAGGAAAATGCGAGGGACAGAAGCAAATGGAGGAGTCTCGTGCCTGACGCTAATGCCTTATTTAAGGGAAACCGGGAGAGGAGAAGGATTAGTGGAATCGATAGATGAAATGATGAAATAACTATTACTTTTTCGTGCTTTCCTTTGGCCTTGTTAATATTGCGTGTTCATTGTTTTTTGAGGCTGTTGTACTTGATTTTAAGGACATGGTTTACGTTTATTTCTTTTCTCCTTATATGAGCAGCGTGGCGTGCTGCTCAGATATCTTAAAGGTAGTGGAGTCTCCAACGCAGCTGTAGTAATGATCCGTGTGTGTGTGTGTGTGTGTGTGTGTGTGTGTGTGTGTGTGTGTGTGTGTGTGTGTGTGTTTGCGTGTGTGTGTGTGTGTTTATGAGCCATTGTTGGCGTTAATCACCTTCAGATACACTCATGTTGGCGAAGTCTATCGTTAAAAGAAGCTTGAGTAGATGGCACAAATTGCTTTACTCTGCTGTCCAAATCCGATACAAGTTTTATATCTTGGCTCTTAAAAGGGACGCTGATTGGTGAATGAAGACTTAGCACATCCCTCCATCACTAATAGACACAAGCTTTGACTGACTAAACATCAAGTTAGATTAGATAATTGATTGATGTTATAATAAAGAATGATCTCCGAGGGCGATCTGTCTTGGTCGCCCCTCGGAGCAAGGGACCGTTTTAGTAGGGCGCGCCAAGACTGAGGAGATTAGTGGAATTAGGTTAGACTATTTATAATTTCGCTACACACCTGCATCACCTTAAGAGGCACTCAATGGGGATGAGTGCAGGTGTGTATCCCATTAATCTATGCATGGTCTTGTGAAAGCTGCTTATTCATGTAAGAGGAGCTCCGGCCAAAAGCTACAGCAACTTGAAAATATCTACTCTGATCCTAGTTCTTAAAAAAGAGGACAGAAAAAAATTACCAGTAATATAACTGTGTATTGAATTTTTCTTTTAAACAACTAGTAGTTGTCCTTTGCCCCTTATCTTGTGACCTGAATGTACAGAAGCGTTAGAAAGCGCTTTCGGCGTAGTGCAAAGAGTGACGCTGCGGTGGGGGGCCGGTGTATACTTTCTTCTATTTCCCTTTCATGTGAACTTTCGCAGCGTCCATTAACTTGATGTAAAACACCCCGCATTGACCCCACATCTATTTTAGAAACCCTTTCAGCCACAAATAAAGTCGTGGTAGCACGGACACACCAAATTAGAGACGCTTTTCCCCGCACCCAGACATTTGCGGGACTTCCTCAAATAACCCCCGACACGCACACGCCCGAGCTGTGAGGAAGCCCAGCGAAGTGACCAGGGCTTCTGATGGCCTCTGTTCTCCACGTCCCCGCCAAGCAACACAAAGCCCCGTCCAGCCGCCCGCATGCGACACCTCTCATTTACCTGTCGCAAGCGGAGCGGCGGCGGTGGTACGGTGGCGAGCGCTGCGGCAAATTGGCGGCTTTCTGGGAGAGCCCACAAAGGGACGACGGCAAAATAAGCGGCTTCGGGTTTGTCATAGTCGCCTGCTGAGTGCCGACGCTCGTCCCCGCCGCCACTCCCACTCCTTCACCCTCGTCACCAGCACCCTTTACCTATCTTCTTCAGTTTCTCTTCCCTCTGTCTCTGTCTGCCTTCCTCCTCCTTGTCATGCATCCATCCCTCCCTTCATACATTTTAGTTAGCTTTTGTATAGGTGTGTGTGTTTGTGTGTTTCCGTGCATGTGCGTTTGTGCGTGTGTGTGTGTGTATACTTATGTGCTCATTTGATCCTGCGCGTGTGGTATAGTATGTGTTGCGTACGAGCACACGTGTGTTCGTATGGGTGTGATGTGGCGTGATGGGCTCTAGTGTAGTGTAGTGTAGTGCAGTGTAGTGTGGTGAAGTGTGGTGTGATGAAGTGGTGTGTGTGTGTGTGTGTGTCTGTGTGTGTGTGTGTGTGTTTCTGTTCACTAAGGCCTGATCAGGAGTTGACCCTCAACCATCGTTTCTCTCTCTCTCTCTCTCTCTCTCTCTCTCTCTCTCTCTCTCTCTCTCTCTCTCTCTCTCTCTCTCTCTCTCTCTCTCTCTCTCTCCTCCCCCCTCCCGATCTGAAAAAAACATGCATTAAAAATTAGTCCCTCTTACATTCACTTACCTAGATGAGATATGCTCCTGGTTACCGCTCTTGTCCTTATCTTCCTTATCTTCAGCGACTGATAGGCAGGTAGGCTCCTTGTTGGCCTGTCCCAGCTCCCCCCGCTCCCTTCACCTTCTCCCCCACGACCCCTGCCTGGCTAAGCGAAGGGCCGCTATAATCCTGCCTTTATGGTTTGGACAAGTTCTTATGATTTAACGTAACCTAAAACTGATCTCGCCGCTGATCTGGCAACTCTTTAATTCCATTAGTCTTATTTAAGTTTCTTTATCTTTTTTTCATTCTCCTTTACCGGTTTTCTCCTTTTGGCATTCAATGATTTTTCTTTTGTTTCCTCCCCACCACTCCCCGTCAGCATTCCTCTCCCCACTGGCTTGTCTGAGCCGCACTGCAGTGGCTTCGCCTTAAAAGATAGAAAAAGGAATAGAAAAGCATTTAGTAATAAAAAGCACTGATCCGAAGAACGAGGTGCCGCAGGTCGCAAGACAGCTGGGGCACGTTTATTATCGTGTAATTATTGGGAGTGATCATGATCTGCACCCATGTGAGAGAAGCAGCCAGGGGGGGGAGGGGGTGCTGTCTGAGAGTGGAGCGGCGGTCATCATTGCGGCGCGGGGCGGCGAGAGCTAATATTGATGTTCCCTTGCAGCATGAGAGGTGGAGTGTTGGTAATGAAGGTGGAGAGCCTGGCTGTGCAGGTGTGCACGCGGATCGTTGCTGTGGTCACATCAGGAGTGCCGTGCGTGATGCCCAGTCCTTTCTGGATAGATGCCTCTCTTGCTGCAGCATTCGCACGTGGGAGGAGCCATGGGGCTGCCCAGGGCTCTCCCTGCCGTGACCTGGGGCTGCCCAGACGAGGCTCTGACAGCCTCCTAGACTTTCCTTTATCCCAGAAACACAAAGGAGTCAGGGTGATAAGTTCTACCTGTGGAGAAGATGTCATTTAGCGCCGGCGGTTTTTACCTGAGACGGCGAACACTCCCCCGCGGCCAGGACTCGGCCTATTGTTCCCTGGATGTGGTCGGATTATCGCCAATAACCAATCAATGAAGACGACGGCGGCCGGTAATTTGTGGCCAGCTTGCCATGTCGGTGCCTACCACCACTGTGCGGCAACCCTCCTTCCTTTTTTCCTCCCTCCTCTTCTAAAGGAGCGCCTTTCGCTCCCACGGTGTGCCGCCCCGCCCATTGCATCACGCAGCGTGCCGCCGCGGCCCAACCCCGGACACACTCTTCCCCTGCACTTGCAGAGTGATGGCCGCCTCACGCCGCGTCCTCATCCTGTCCGCCGTCGCCATTCCATCTCACTTCCGAGGGACATACATTGTGCAGCAATTACTTAACCTTGAAATAACCAGAGATAAAAGAAAGAGAATCCCAATCTCACCCACGCATGAAAACACTGCCCAGAGACGCTGCCGTGGCGAATGTTTTAATGAAGGAAACCATCCCGAGGAG
>CM035189.1:22808078-22813078 GCA_020233015.1 Callinectes sapidus | reverse complement strand
GAAATTATCCATACACCATTACAACAAGCCCGAAAATACTAATTATACATATATACAATAAGACCTTCCAACATCTTAAACCTAGAGCACATACACACCATGTATAAAAAAAGTGAAGTGACTGTGAGGGAAAGTGACTGCAAAATGGAGTACTAGACAGCTAAAGCTGATTGTGTGAGATCCAGTAGTGATCTGCCGTGGACCCCAAACCAGGCTGTATTTATAACCTCGGAGCGAGTGGAGCTCTGACGTCAACTAGTTCAATGTGGAGTGTGGTTGACTGAAACGAGGCAAGGAGACCAGGGCGTCCGGTAGTTGAAGCAGTGAAGCAGTGTGGCGGTGGTAGGTTTGTTAAGCGTGACAGCAGGTGAAGAGCTAAGTATGAATAATGAAATCATGCAAATATTCAATGGGAAGAAACAAGCGAACGAGTGAACGAGTGTGACGATCTGGAGGTAGAGGGAGAAGAGGGGGAGGAGAGGGAGGGGGAGGGGCGGTGTGAAGGAGGAGCGGAGGCGAGGGTTGGGGGCCGGGAGGGAAGATGGGGAACGCATATGAAGGGTACAGCAGGGTGGGGTAGGAGGCAGAAATGTTTCACGAGATGATGCAACAAGTGGAAAAAAGACACCGATACGTATAATGAGGAAGAAAGTGACGGTAGTGAGGGAAGAAAGGTGAGGAGATAAACACAGGATAGCAAAGGGATGGCCGGCGGGGCATTTAACAAGGCATTTAACAAGCTCTTTAAATATCGAGGCTAGTGACGTCACACGCTAGCCTCGCACGGACACCTCTCTGCTCCTTGAGGCAATAAAAACAACAGAAAAACACACAAGGAAAAGACACACCAATACCAAACACGTAAAGCAAACTAACAATAAACACTGGCCATGTATCAACCAAAATAATGTAAAACGAGGAAAGAAAACGGAGTGAGTGAGTGAGGGGGCGGTGCACGTGACTAGGCTAACACTGTCCCTCCCTGTGCACCATTACCAAGCTTATCTTCCCCATCACACGTACAATACGACTAATAGTTCCTGTATGCGGTAATCCATACACACGCTAACCCATGTAAGCTTTACCCGTGGGAATACGGATCATAAAACCCTCAATTCCTTCAAAACATTGGGGAAAGTTATGGTGCCTCCGCCTGCCCACCCGCCACCCACCGCCGCCACCTCGTCCTCCGCCACCACACACGCACATGAACATTACCTGGATTTCCCACTAAAAAATCACCCTCCACAGACCAACGACAAATGCAACAAGGGCATTCACACGTACCTTTTCGCCTGGACGCACAAGGGGCCACAGATCTCCTCGGAAATGCACAAAAAAGTTGAGCAAAACACGAACGGCCACTGAGCAACAATAACATCGCGGTGACAATGACGCAAGGGAGGGAGAGGAGGATGACGTCAGGGTATGGTCCCGAGAAGACCACGTATACATAAGGTGGACCATCTCTCTCTCTCTCTCTCTCTCTCTCTCTCTCTCTCTCTCTCTCTCTCTCTCTCTCTCTCCAATTTCACGTGAATATCAGCTGAGTGTAATGCAATATTCTACTCGCCATGTACGTATATATATATTCAGAAATCCTTGCGTTCAGAAAGGTCCTAATTGCCGCACTGTCATTTTCAGAGGTTGGTACTCCTGTTTCATACTGCGCATCTCCACCTTTGCCCATTAATTTATAAGCGTCATTAATAATTGTGCATTGTGATGGCACAAATAAGAACTCCTCTCAAACTATAACTAATTTCCCGTGACCAGAGAGCAATATAACAATTAAAAGGTAATGTATCTGTGTAGGGAAGTGGAATTAACGTAGCTGCTACATGCACAGCTCCGGAATTATTATAAAAGAATATAGGGGAGTTGTCATGTAAGATTCATTAGGTGTTATACCCTTTTATTTTTTTTATAGTAGTAGTAGTAGTAGTAGTAGTAGTAGTAGTAGTAGTAGTAGTAGTAGTAGTAGTTGTTGTTGTTGTTGCTGTTGTGTTAGTAGTAGTAGTAGTAGTAGTAGTAGTAGTAGTAGTAGTAGTAGTAGCAGCAGCAGCAGCAGCAGCAGCAGTAGTGGTAATATCATTAGTCTTAATAAAGGTAAACAAAGACTTCAGACATTTTACGACCGTCAGAAAACACGAGAGAGAGAGAGAGAGAGAGAGAGAGAGAGAGAGAGAGAGAGAGAGAGAGAGAGATTCCATTACCAGGGCACCATTATCTAGCCACGCGGGTCGTCTATGCCACTCCCAAGAGAGAGATAAAAGCCAAATAACTTATTGAAATCGCTTCTACTAACCATCCCGAGGGAGGCTGCCAGACTATCGACTATTACTTTATTACTATCATTACGTGTCATTATAACTATTACTACTTCAATTAGGATGAATGATTACTGAAGGTTACATTCCAAATTGCAAACTCTTGTCAAGTAATTATAGTTATTATCATCATTAGTGTTATTTTTTAGGTTGATATTTTTTTTGTAAGTTTTATTTTAGTTTAGTATAAAATTAAATGGTGGAAAATACGTTTGCTTTATATTAAGGGTTATGTAAAATTATCGTTTTTAGAGTTAACCTTGTTATATTTACTGTTTTAATGATTTCACTTTTTGTTTGGTGCAATTATTGTTATTAATTCATTTTTTTCTCTCATTCTCATCATTATAATTTTACTGATTGCATTATTTGTATGTTTTTTTTTTTTTTTTTTTTTTTTTGGTGGAGTTGGTTTTAGTTTTATAATTGTTCAGTATGAAATTAATTAGTGGAAAATGTATGGGTGTTTTTAAGGGCTCCATATAATTATCACTTTTAGAGTCAACATTGTCATGTCTACATTTTTAATGATTCACCTCTAATTTGACGCATTTACTGTCATCATTTAATTTTACTCTTTTCTCATCATAATTATTTCATTGATTGTCCACTTTTCTTTACTCATTACATACTGGTTAGTGCACGATCGTTGTTATTATCATTGTATCATTCCCCATTTCACTTCATGCCATTGTTCGCGTCATTATTATTCTCACTGTTCTATTGACGGTTCACTCTTTACTTACCGGCAAAAAGTTGAGCGGGACAATAAATCAGCAAAATAAATATTGCCTGCTGCCTAATACGACCAACTTTATGAGAGGAAAACACCGTATTTGTTGGGAGTGATGCTATTAATTTCCCTTTTATTGTTTTCACAGTAATCAAGGCGTGAAGGATTATTGGATACTGTGTCATTTCATTCAGGGATTTTGATTACGTTTCATCCTGCGTTCCAGCATCAGGCGATCATTATGAAGGACGAGAGAAGCGTGGTGTATATTAGAAAAAAAAGAGACTAAATTTGACAGATGGTTGATTCTTTTTTTTATTCCAGCCTTTGTTGATTTAGGTTGTATTTTTTTTTTTTTGCATTTATGTATTTGATCGTTTAGATGTAGTAGTTATGCGGCTTTATCTATGATGTGACGTCTAAATATTTTCTTTCTCTTTTTATTCTCATTTTTTTCAATTGGTCTATAAATTTGACAGATGGCTATTTTTTTTTATTTCAGTCTTTCTGGTTTGGGTTGTATTTTTTTTTATCTAATAAGTATTTGATTATTTAGATGTAGTGATTATGTGTCCTTATCTATAATATCACGTCTAAATCCTTTATTTTTCTTTTTATTCTCACTTTTTAGCAATCATCTAAAAAATATCAAAATTCTTAACATTTAGATATATTTCATCCAGTAGTAGCAGTAACAGTAGTAGTAGTAGTAGTAGTAGTAGTAGTAGTAGTAGTAGTAGTAGTAGTAGTAGTAGTAGAAGTAGTTGTAGTACCACCACCATCACAACCCCCAACACCGTAATCACCACCACCATTGCAGCTGTTCCCTTTCATCCCAGCGCTAAAATGATGCAGTCCTTTCTTCCCTTTTTAAGACCACTCTCTCTGCTGTACAGGGATGAACAGCGTGTATTTTTCAGCACCATTCCACTCCATTACCGCGGCATTAGCACGACAAAATCCTTCATCAGCCTTTTAAATCACACCACGACAAACATTCTCTCTCTCTCTCTCTCTCTCTCTCTCTCTCTCTCTCTCTCTCTCTCTCTCTCTCTCTCTCTCTCTCTCTCTCTCTCTCTCTCTCTCTCTGGCACAATTTCGTATTCCTTCCATTCCTTCTTACTTCATAACTTGGCAAGGAATCACTCGACAAGCCATCACCAGGAGGAGGAAGAGGAGGAGGAGGAAGAGGAGGAGGAAGAAGAGGAGGAGGAGAGAAGAGAAGAACCCCACACTTCCACTTCCTCTTCCACTTCTAGCAGTGTCGTGGAGGCACAGATGATGCTTCCTTCAGAACACCCACGGCAGGACACACTCAACAATCTCATTCAGCCTTTGTCCGAAAATCTTATTCTTGGATTCCTCTCCCCCCAACTCTCTCTCTCTCTCTCTCTCTTTCTCTGCTATTTTCCTACCTTGTTTTGCTTAACCTCTTTCAATGTTTGCATCATAATAGTAATTGAAATAATCCCTTTTGTTTTCTGTTTTCCTAGTTTGGGATTTTTCTTTTAGCCTGTGAAAGCTTACATGATAATGGTAAGCCTTTCTTTCCCACTAACCCCGTTTTTCTCTCTCCTATTTTAGTATTTTGCTTTCCTTTTTTTGGTTATATGAGTTTTTGTGTAATGTTAACCGAAATCATCTCTCAAGGCTTCTATTCTTTTTCTGAGTTGCTCTTTCTTTATCTTGGCAGCGTGAGTGTCTGTGCAATAGTAACAGTAGTAATGCAAATTGTCTTGTGAAAGTGTGTGTAATATGAACTTTTCTCCCTTAAGTGTGGAACTATTGCTGCGAGGGGAATGAAAAGTGTGCTCCACTTAAATTTGATAACATTGAAGCTGCGCAACACACACACACACACACACACACACACACACACACACACACACTGTAAACATCCATTAAGACAAACATGTGCACCGAGGCAGAACACACAC
>CM035189.1:22765674-22770674 GCA_020233015.1 Callinectes sapidus | reverse complement strand
AGTAGGAATGTGAGACTTTACATTTTTTTCTGCGGCAGCTTTTGCGATATTAATGTGGCTGTGCGTTCTATCTGAAGAATTTTAACGTCTCGAGTCAGTTATGCCTCAAAGTGTTGGGTTTTTATCTGTGGCTGGACAGTATCGAGGCTCAGGTATACTTGGGTTCCCACGGTTAGGTCCGCAGCACACCTCGCCGCCGCTACTCTTCCCTGTATCTCAGTGCTGTGGGGCGGGACTTTTTCTGACGTTTTTTATTATTATTACTTTTTCCACTGAGAGGTGTGTCCGACCCCTGTGGTAGGAAGGTTCTCGTAGAAAGTCCCTTGAACTCGTAACAGTTGTGTCCGGTTTTATTGTCCAAAGTTTTGCATATAACTGTCACAAATCTAGTAACCTTCACGTAGTTCTAGTGTCTTTTCTTTTCTTTCATTCCTGTCTCCTCTGATATGGTGACTGACCTGAGAAGTGGAGGATTTTTAGTATAGTAGGCTTAAAAATTCAGCACAGAGTATTAGAGGGTGAGTGTGTTGTGCTAACCGACTAGATCTTGCCATGACTGTACATTAAAGGTAACGATTTCTCGATATGACGAACCTGTATTTTGAGGCGCTCAGGGCTCTCATAACAACTACTATCAACAGTTATATGTCTGATTAGTCAGATAGTTTCCTTTCTCTCTGTGTATATTTCTCGTTAAAGTATCACTAGAATCATGGTAACGCTTCAGAAAATCCCCAAAATCTTACTGAATTTCTGCTAGAGGTGATCGAGGTAAGACTACAAGACCGGAGAAAACGTAAGGGTAATCAGAGGTTATCAGGTACCTCGTCCTACCCTCCCCTGCCCCGCTCCAACCCCGCCTTCCCCCCACCCCCTTGCTTACTCGAATCTCCACGCCAACACAAATGCAGCGTAACAAAGACAAACACCTTCTGTGCATCGGTTGGCGTCGCGTGTTTAGTGGACGTAAAAGTGCAGCGGCGGCCACAAAACACGGCTGAGGCACAGGAGTAGCGGTCTAATTATGAGTGTAGGTGGCGGGGGACTTGTAGCGCTGATGGTGTGGCGGGTCTGCGGGGGCCTGATGGTGGTGCTTGCGGCTGTCACTCGTGTCACGTTGCGTATTGGATGGTTATGACCTACGTGCACATAATTAGCGGCACCTTTGAAACCCTCCGCCTGTTGGTCGCTATCATAGACTCAGTGGGTAATGCATGGCACGCGATGTTACGAGTACTGATGCTGGGAATGTGTATATTGTTTTGGTCTTTTTAGAAATCATTGGCCTATCTCTCTCTCTCTCTCTCTCTCTCTCTCTCTCTCTCTCTCTCTCTCTCTCTCTCTCACTCTCTCTCTCTCTCTCTCTCTCTCTCTCTCTCTCTCTCTCTCTCTCCTGTAATGCGCGTATGTGTGAGTATGTAACGCAGTGAGAAGGACAGGTACGATGCTTCACGTGTTGCCTGGTTGGTGAGTGCGAGGTGGGAATGCCGCCGCTATTGCCGTGTTACATCTGTTGTGTCCTCTCAGCCGCAGCGAAAGTGTCTCCTGATGGGTGTTGGTCGCGGTGCTGGGATTATGGAGATTGCTGAACGGGGTGCGGGTCTGTGTTGGGTGGCTCTGGTGGTGGTGGTGGTTGTCGTTATGGTATGGATGCCAGGTTAAAAAAAAAGAAAGAAAAAAAATTGTGCAGTTTTCCTCATAATTCTCGTAAAATTAATTGGGTTGTTAGCAAAATTATCAGTGTTATTTTTAGTTGAGGTAGTCCTGCTAGTTGAGAGCAGGGCAACAGTGTGTGCTAGTGAAGTTGCTGTTTGCTGCTATATATATGCATAAACAACGCAACTAAGAATGGTAGACATGGTAAAAAAATACACATCGTGCACTGTTTTGAAGTATTTTTAGTGTTGTTGTAGGAAAGAGGAGGCTGAGAGAGAGAGAGAGAGAGAGAGAGAGAGAGAGAGAGAGAGAGAGAGAGAGAGAGAGAGAGAGAGAGAGAGATTCACCCCCCCATCATTCTTTCGTTCACACCAATACCATTTAATCACACGAACGGCAGCGTGAAAACCAGAGAGAGAGAGAGAGAGAGAGAGAGAGAGAGAGAGAGAGAGAGAGAGAGGGGAAGACACGTTAACTATTGGTGTTCTCATGTCGTAATAGTAAAGGGACGTAGAAATCACCGTTATATTCTTGTACCCTTCGTGGTTTATTGCTTTCTTCAGCTGCTGGTGTGGGAAAATACTCCAAAAAAAAGGCGGATATCTTCTTCTTGTTTTTTTCCTTTGTTTTTGTTTTGGGGGATTGTTTCTATGTCATATTGGACTTAGAATGATGATAATAGATAAATGATATGATTAATGAATATTTTTATTTTGTTTTTCTTGTTTTTTTCAGATGTTTATGTTGATAAAATGGTTAATATTCTTTTTTTTTCCTTGTTTTCGTTGTTTTTTATATTTTCTTCTTCATATTGAACTTAGAATAATATTAATAGATAATTAGAAAGGTTAATATTCTTTTTTCTTTTCTTTTTTCGTATTCCTGTGCATTATAAAAAATAAGGTTGAAAAAAATATGAAAAAAAGAAAAGAAAATAGAAACTGAAGAACCACATTTCTCATCACGTGAACCAGAGTAGCTTTTGGCCTCGAAAGATGAGAAAATATAGAAATAAAAAGAACAAATAAAAAATATACCACATAGAAACCAGGCCAGTTTAAAATACACACTTTATTCTCACCCTTCTTTTTTTAACCTCATCAATAGGTTAAACGCAGTGCAGTTCCCCGTACCTTACCCTAGAACACACTGACTCGCCTCCTTCCCGGACACCCCACACCCCACCCTCATGGCTGGCCTGGAACTAGCATATTATTTTAACAGCTGCCAAAAAGTGATTGATTTTTCCATGTTTCTCTTGACACAGCTAAGAAATCGAGTAGATTATATGCAAAGAACATAGATAGACAATGGAGGAATATACATAACCCCATAAACGCCACAAATTAACTTGATTGGGGAAAGAAAACACTCGTGAAATAAGTGGAAGGAACAAAGCTGACGGTCATGTTTACCCGCACTCGGAGCAAAAAGTAGTCGTATTTTTCCATGGTTCTCTTGACATGAAATATCCCAAGATTTTAGGCATTTCTGCAAAAAATTCCCAAGATCCCAAGAAGTTTGAAATCCCAAGATCTTGGGAAAAATCCCAAGCTCTGGTCACCCTGATGAGAACCAAATCAGTTAAAAATACACACTTTTTTCCTCCCTTCATTTTTTTCCTAACCTCATAGAAAAATGGAGAGAAGGAAATATAGAAATAATCAAAATAGAAATGATCATTCACTCAACATTTCTTTTCTTTCATTTCTTTGTACAGTTTTGGTTCTGTTCAGTTTGTTATGGTGCTAAATTCTAGTCGTGGTGAGAGAGCAACGCGTTTCTGAATACCAAAGGACACAAAATATTACTAAAGTAACCCAAATAAACTGAAGAATGAAAGAAAACTAAACTTATCAGAAAAAATTCATCTTTTATGGTAAACTTAAGTAAAAATGTGAATAATG
This sequence comes from Callinectes sapidus, assembly GCA_020233015.1. Lineage (NCBI taxonomy): Eukaryota > Metazoa > Arthropoda > Malacostraca > Decapoda > Portunidae > Callinectes > Callinectes sapidus. The sequence goes on along the minus strand of CM035189.1, from coordinate 22,767,111 downwards.
TAGAGATAACACTACCACCAAACTACAAAAACAACAATAGAGCCAGAAAAGGAAATTACGGAGAAGGAAAATAACTGGAGAGAGAAAAAATGAGATGAGAGAGAGAGAGAGAGAGAGAGAGAGAGAGAGAGAGAGAGAGAGAGAGAGAGAGAGAGAGAGAAAGAAAGAAAGAAAGAAAGAAAGAAAGAAAGAAAGAAAGAAAGAAAGAAAGAAAGAAAGAAAAACATCCAATTTGAGAGGAAAATAGAAGAGTTGAGATACACATCTGAATTTGTTTGTGGGAGTCAATGAATGAGTGTTGTGCTAGTTAGTCCGTGCAATACTGGAGGCACAATGTGGTTATCGAGAGGTGATGTGACAGCTGGCGTGGCACCTAACAAGGAAGGCAGCAGTTAACCAGCCAATCAGTCACACAGGAAGGTAAAGAAGAGGAGTAAATATGAGTGCACAGGGACTGCCACAAATAGGTTTAACGGCCTCTTCCAGCTTCCCTTATTTTCTTATGTTCTTAAAGGAAAAGGAAAATTTATATGTGTGGAAAGAGGAAATAAAAAGAGAAAGGCGAAAAAACAGAGAAAAATAAATTAACTACATATAAAATCAGAGGGAGAATACAAAAATCAAAATAGAAAGTGAAAGCTCTAGGAAAAATTCTTAAAAAGTAGAGAAAATACAGATCAATCAAATCAAAGGAACACATAATCAAAATAGAAAATTAAGGACATAGGGAAAAGTTAAGCAGATACAAAAAGGGAAAGAACGGACATGGGAGAGGGAAAGACAATGGTAGTGCTTTTTTTTTTCTTTCTTTTTAACCCTTCTTCCTGCTCTTCCCTCTCCCTCTCCCTCGCTAGGTCGGATAAAGGGCATCACGTGAGCTGGTGCAGTAACGATTATTGTGCCCCGAGACACTTGCATTACCTGGGAACTACTTACTTCACCTGAAAATACGGCCACACCTTTCACCTTGCCTCTCCTTACCTGTCTCCTGTCTCCTGTCTCCTCCTCCTCCTACTGTTCACAAGTTAGTCTTCCTTATTGCTTAATTTTTCTCCACTTCCTTCCTTCTTTATGTTCTTTGTTATTGTTTTTCCTTACTCTTTGTCCTACTCCCTTCTTTTCTCCTCCCAAGTGTATTAATTTGTTTATTCTTTCATTTTCTTCTACCTTCATCCTTTTTTTTGTTGTTGTTGTTGTTGTTGTTGGGTCTAATTTACTGTTCTTTTTCCTGCACTTACTCCTCCTCTTCCTCCCCCATCTGTTCACTTCTTAGTCTGCCATATCTTATTTATTTAATCATTTATTATCAATACCAATATTATTATTATTATTATTATTATTATTATTATTATTATTATTATTATTATTATTATCATTATTATTATTAACATCATCTTCTTTGAAGAGGGATTTAGTTTTCCTACTTTCTCTCTCTCT
>CM035189.1:22648066-22658610 GCA_020233015.1 Callinectes sapidus | reverse complement strand
TTTGTTTGTTTGTTTGCTGTGTGACTGCAAATCTAAACTAGTTTGCTTGAAAAGTTGGGAAAAATATAAACAAATAAAGAAAAATGTGAGGAGACCGCTAGATTATATTATGAGATGTTGAATAAGTCTGCAAAAAAGTAATTTGGAGGAAGCAAAAAAGCAAGAAAAAAAGAAAAAAAAATAAGACAAGGCACGGGAGACTTAAGTAAGCATGAACGCAATTACTCTAATGAAATTAACTTGGAAGGAAGGAGGCAGCAAGGCGCAGGCATGTGTCGCCTAGGAAGAGGAACGAAGGAGGGAAGGAGGAGGAAGGCAGGGAAGCTAGTGAAGGTGTCTGCAAATTTTTCCTCTTAATTTTATTTTTTACCTTCTTTCTTTCTCTTGTTTTTTTTGTCCCTCTCCAAACCTCAGGTAAAAAATTTCTTGTTTGCTTTCCTACATATCTTATTCCTCTCGTTTTTTTCCGTTTAATTCTTTATTTTCTTTCACTTTTTTTTTTCTTTCGGAATGGGTCTTGCATTTTTATTTTCTTCTTTGATGTCTTCCTCTTTTCATTTTCTTCTTTTGGTTTTCTTTCTGTGTTTGGTTTCTTCTTTCGCTCATATTTTTCTTTCCTTTTTTTCTTTTTCTATTTTCGTTTTGTGTTTGTGATCGTCTTTTATGTTTCTTCATCCCTGTTATCTTTGCCAATAACAGGAAAAAGAATTGCAGTAATACCAATAACAACAAACACAAAGAAAATACAGGCAAAATAAAAGAAAAAGAGAGAAAGAAAAAAAAGTATGTATACCAACAATATTACCTTGTCCAGCTCCTCTACCCCCTAACCACTCTTGTTCTTCCTCCTCTTCCTCTTCCTCTTCCTGTTCCTGTTCCGCCTCATCCAGGGAGCATAGCCCTCCTACCTTGACACATTTCCAAGTGTGTTCAATATTTCAGCGAATCACAAATTATTCATTGCACTTCTTGCTAACTGAGGCTTTGTCTTTCTCGTTCATTAGCTTAACTCTTCTCCCTTCACTCCGTTTATGATATGTCTCATTTCCATTACCCTACACGCACACACACACACACACACACACACACACACACACACACACACACACACACACACACACACACACACACACACACACACACACACACACACACACACACACACACACACACACACACACACAGACACACTCAAAATTAACACACTGTCTACTCACTGTAATGCTCAGTCACTATTTGCATGCTGATTATTCAAGGAGGAACTACGAACGTAGGGAAGGAGGAGGAGGAGGAGGAAGAGAAGGAGGAGAAGGAGAAGGAAGAGGAAGAGAAGTTGGAGGAGAAGGACAAGGAGGAAGAGGAAGAGGAGGAGGTGGAGGAGGAGGAGGAGAAGGAGGAAGAGGAGAAGGAAGAGCAGGAGGAGGAGGAGGAGGAGGAGAAGGAGAAGGAAGACAAATTAGTGATGATTGTGATAGTGGAGTTATAGGATGGGGAGAACATTGAAGATGAGTAGAACGAGGAGGAGGAGGAGGAGGAGGAGGAAAAGGAGGAGGAAGACGAGGAGGAAGAGGAAGAGGAAGAGAAGGAGGAAGAGGAAGAAGAAGACGAAGAGGACAGAAACAACAATAAGGCAAATGACAATAAATACTGCATCACCGGTATACTTAGAGTCGTGCACTGTCACTCCTATTCTCCACAAAATCACGGCTTGTCCTGCTAACTTATTCAGGCAGTGTGTTTGTTTGCTAATCGAGTGAATCTGGCAGGGCAGGAGAACATACTGGCGAGAGTCACTGGAGAGCCCGGCGTTCCTGTAATTTCGGTTTCATTTGCTATAATTTTTAATCATCCTTGGTTTGAGAATGAGAAATGAGGGGAAAAAATGATAGTATGTCTTAATGGAGAGTTTTTGCGTTCATGTTGTTTAATTAAGTGATAAGAAATGATAGGAAATTAAGTAGTTTTGTTGCTTTGTTATTGAGAGTTAGTGAATTTTGTGTTACTGTCATATTTTAAGTTCCAAGAAATAAAGCAGTTCTGTTATTTCAGTGTCTATGAGAAAAGAAAAATCCATTCTGTTATTTTTAATTGTTTATGGTCATTAAATGCATTCACACGAGTTACGTAAATTGACTGGTGAACATACAGATCTGAAAACTGACTTCACGCTTTTCCTCTGAATATTAACCAGTGAGATTCTGACACCAACGATAGCTTACATGTACCTCACCTCACCTCTCCCAGCGTGCGTCTGGTGCTAACACGAGCGTAACACTAAAGGCGTCAATATTGGAGTGGGTGCGAGATACCAAAACACGGGTTGCAGGTATTGACATTGACAGCTAGAAATGGTTGTTGCAGTATACACATACACAAAGAATAAATGAAATAAGTAAAAGTAAATAAATAAGGTGAAATGAAATAGAAATAAAAAAATGATAATAAAAAATAAAGAGTAATAAAATAATGAATAAAAAAAGATGGAACAAATAAATGAAAAAATGAAAGGAAGAAGAGGGACTTAAGTTTACCAGTCCTCATAGAGTAAATCCCAAATAACTCTTCCAATTGCCTTCCTGTTTACCCATCTACTTCCACACTTACATCAAAGGCACTGGTGGTAATGACTTTTCCAACCACCACGTCCCATTATTAATTTCCGGAACACGGACGAAAACACCCACCAGCAATTACTCCGTGTTTTCTCTTGAAGTCGTGGAAATAAACAGGTTTCCATATTGAATTACCTTCCGAATCAAGTAAACTAATTTAATTTCGCTATTGACAACCGAGAAACGTTCATTCACGAGTCACGAAATACGAAGAAAGAGGGACACAAACTTTACCTCCTTCCCAACAGAATCTAATTTCTTTGTAACACTTATAAAACTCAACGCACCTCTCTACTCCTGTAAGTGGTTATTAGATACTCGACTTATGGTAAACAGAAGTGAACATTAATATTACACAGTGAGCCAATCGAGAGAACTGAAAATGAGATGCATGATTATTAACTCCTTCAGTACTGGGACACATTTTTATCTTGATTTTTGCGTATCAGACGATGGTATTGACTAGAAGGATCTACGGAAGCCAGAAGATTTACGTAACAAAGTGAACAAACCGAAGGAACTGAAAAGAAGAGGTATGATTATTAACCCCTTCAGTACTGGGACACATTTTTATCTTGATTTTTGCGTATCAGACGATGTTATTGACTATTAAGGATCTACGGAGGCCAGAAGATTAATGACCAGAGTCTATATCATTTTAATCCCCACATGAGTTTCTGAAGCTGTATAAAATCGCCAAATAATAAGCAAAATAGATATGTAAACGCGTCTCACTACTGAAGGGGTTAACTTTGACACCACATTTGCATCAAGAAAATAAGGGAGATGTGCTGTACTGGGTTGAGGGGTGGTAGGGTGACTATGAGGGGAGAGAGGGGAGGTGAGGGGTGATAGGAGGAACTGAGGGAAGAGGGGAGAGTTGGGGGGTGATAGAGTGACAGTAGGGAGAGAGAGGGGAAGCTGAGAGGTGATAAGGTGACTGTGGAGAGAGGGGGGGGAAATTGAGGGGTGGCTGTAGGGGGAGAGGGGAACTGGGTGAATGAGGGGAGAGAGAACGGGAAGCTGAGAAGTGATAGGGTGACTGAGGGGGGAAAGAGGGGTAGCGAAGGGGTGTTGGGGTGAGGGTGACAAGGGGACGGGGGGAGGGGAGGGGGGTGATGGGAGCATGGGGGAGGTGAAGGTCAGGATAAGGAGGGAGTTGGGTTGGGGAGTTGGATAAATCTTGATCGCTCCATCGAGTCGTTCAATGGAGTGTAGTGTCTCCTCCTCCTCCTCCTCCTCCTCCTCCTCCTCCTCCTCCTCCTCGGTAGTCCTTCCCAGCACCTTCCCTTATGGCGCTCCCTTCACTTCCTGCCCTGTCTTGCTCCTCTCCTTCCTTCCCTTCGTGCCTCCATCTTCCTCTCTCTCTCTCTCTCTCGCTCTTCTCTCTCTCTCTCTCTCTCTCTCTCTCTCTCTCTCTCTCTCTCTCTCTCTCTCTTTCCTTCCCGCACTGTCATCCTCCTCCTCTTCTTCTTCCGTCCTTTCCCTTCCCTTCCTGTTTTTTGTCTTCCTCTAAATCTCTTCTTTTTGAACTGATTTTCCTTATTCCTTATTTTCCTCTTGTCTTCCTTGCCTCCTTATTTTCTTTTTTCTTTCTTCCTCATCTCTTCTTGCGCCAATTTTTCCAATTCCTTCCTTTGCTTTTGTCTTCGTTACCTCCTTTCTTTATTTTTTTCCTCCTCATCTCTCCTTTTCTTGCGCCGATCTTTTTAGTTCTTTCCCTTCTTTGTTGTCGTCCTTCCCCCCCCCCCCTTATTTGCTTTCTTCCGCCCTCGTTTTCCTTTTTTCCCTTTTCTGTTTTTTTTCTTTCCGTTTCTTTCTTTTCGTTTCTTTCTGTTTCTTTTTCTTTCCTTACATTTTCTTCTTCCTCTTTCATTTTCTTTTACCTTCTATTTGTGTCTTTTCTTTATATTTTGGATAGTTTTTTTCTATTTTCTTTGTGTCTTGTATCTTTTATCACTTAGTATCATATATTTTCTTTATTAGCATTGTTATTATTATTCCTTCTCTCCTCCTTCTCCTCCTCCTCTTCTCTTTATGTTCTGTACTTCCTCGTGCATCTTCCGTTCGTCTTTTATGTATTTCTTTTCATTATTTCTATCCTTTATTCCCTCTTTTGTTCTCTTTTATTTCCTTTTAACTTCCTTCTTCTTTTTTGTCCTTTTTCTTTATTCTTTAAGGTATGTTTTGTTTGTTATGCTTCTCTCTTTTTTTTATCGTGTCTTTTGCTTCTTGTATGTTCTTTTCATTTATTTTCATTTTCTTCAACCTCCCTCTTCCTTACTTTACATATATCTAATCTCTTAATCCTTGTCTCTCTCAGTTGTTCCTCCATTATTCTTCCTTCGTCTCTTTCCCCCATGTAGTAGTCTCTCTCTCTCTCTCTCTCTCTCTCTCTCTCTCTCTCTCTCTCTCTCTCTCTCTCTCTCTCTCTCTCTCTCTCTCTCTCTCTCATTTCGTTCCTTATTCATACTCTATTTTCTTGTCACATTTTCCTCTTCATCCTCATTCTCCTTTTTTCCACGTAGTCTTTCCTTCCTTCCTCCTCCTCCTCCCCCTTCTCCTCTTCCTTGTTTACTATGCTTTTCCCTCCCCTCTTTGCCATCCTTTTTTTCCCCCCTATTGTTCGCTTAGTTCTCTGTATTCTTTATTCCCTTTCTTTCCCCTGTTCCGTCGTCCTCCATCACCGTCTTGACTTCACTCCGCTCAGACAAGTACTTTATCATGTACAAACAATATCATGTATGCATTTTCAACATCATATTCAATCTCAAGGGACAAAGGTCTTCTCTCGTACGAAAATATTTATAGTGTGGACCTTTTTTTTATGTTTAGAGAGAGCGAGGGAGTGTGCGGAGTGAAGCCAATATGTTAAGAGGACGTGTAGGGAAAGGAAGTGTTGTTCTGTCCTGGTTTGTATAAGAAGACATGCGTGTTGCAACGTTGTGAAGGTTAAATGAAGGTGTATCAGTAGTCTGGATTTTTTTTTGGGGGGTTATGGGAGGGGTAGTAATGCATATGATTGCTTTATGTTTGCTTGTATGTTGAAGGCTTTTGATGAGTTGATTGTTATGAGGTGGCTGTGAGTTTTGTTGCTGTTTATGGTTGAGAAAGTAAGGCACTGTTTTTTGTTGGTGTATTTGTGCATTAATATTCTTCAGTAATCTGTAGATTTTATTATTGTTGTCTCTAGATATACTAAAATATTTCCTTTACCCCTCGCGTTTCCCTCCAATCAGTCATATTTTTTGGGTACCTATCAGGCTTTTAAGAGAGTTAACTGATCAAAGTTTTAACCCCTTCATTAATGAGACACATTTTTACCACGAGTTTTGGATATGGATAGACGATTTTATTGACATTAGGGAGGGTCTATGGAGGTCAAAAGATTAATGGCCAGAGACTATACTATTTTAATCCCCGCACGAATTTCTGAGGCTGCCTAAAATCAACAAATGATAAGCAGAATGAATATGGAGATGCGTCCCAGTACTAAAGGGGTTAATCACTTTAATACCAGGACGCATTTTTTACTATGAGTTTTGGGGTACGATAAGGATTTTTATTTACACTAGGAAGGATCGATGGAGGTCAGAAGATTAATGGCCAGAGTCTTCCCTATCTCAATCTCCTCATATGTTTCTGAAGCTGTACAAAATCATCAAACATTAAGCAGAATGAACATGCAAACGAGTCACGATGCTGATCAGTGCTTAAGGTTTAGGAAATAATAAATACACGAGGGAATTGCAGATATTACCCTATTTTTTCCTTTACTGAAGTTACTGCCATCATGCATGTTGTAATACGTTCTTATTCTTTTGACTGTCACTGTTCCACCTCTCCTAAGTTATTTATGACTCTGAGATATCTTTATTTGTGTTACAGCCACGCCCAATCTATTAACTGGGAAGAGATTCCAAAAATGTATTTCTTTCCTTCGCTAACTTTCTTGGAGATAATCATAAAGACTTTATGCATTTCTTTTGGTGTTGCTAAATGCCTTGTGTCGCTGTGAAAGAGTTAAAATAGATAGTAGAAAAGAAAAGAAGAAGAAGAAGAAGAAGAAAAAAACATAGACAAGAAAAAAAAGGAAGGAAAAGGACAGGTGAATGGAAGAGGTGAAAAAAGGGGATACGAGAGAAAAAAAGAAAATAATAAAAGGAGAAAAGACTTAAATCCGTCGGTTTATTTACTTATGGAGAGAAGGTCTTTGAAAATTACCATAGAGGTGCTCTTTAAATGTGGCCTTTTTCCCTTCTCGTTGACTAAACCTACGTCTTTCTTCTTCTACATCTTGCGTCTTTTCCTTTCATGTTTTAAGAGCACTTAGTAGATCTTGGACTTTGAAATTTAGATAGAGACAATAAATAGGGATGTGGTGAAAACGAATGTGATTTTTCTCCTCTCCATAAGTAAACGTGCAGACAAATTCATGCATTTTCTTTACTTTTTTTTATCATTTTTTATTCTTTTTCCTGTGTTTCTCTTTATGGCATTTTCCAACTGTCCTTTTCCCTTCTTGTATTTTATTTTTTCTGTCCATGTATTCTTTATATCTTTTTTTCTCTTTCTTTCTTTCTATTTTAGTATATTCTCTCTTTCCATCCATACATCTGTTCTCTTTCTTGTGCTTCCATTTATTTTCATCTATATCGTGTATTTTTGTTGCTTGCTCTCGTTCTTTCTTTTTCGTGCCTATACTTTTCGTACTTCTTTTCATTTTATCCCTTTCCATTACCTTTATCTTATTTTTCTTCTCTTCTTCATCTCCAATCTAATTATAACTTTTCTTTTTTCCAATTTCCATATGTCCTTCCATATATATATTTTTTCCATCAGTTCTCTCTTCTTCCTCTTACCTAGACTTTTTTCTGTTTTATTTCGCTTTTCCTCTTTATTTTCTAGTTCTTGTAAACTCTTTTTCCCGTTTCTTTCTTCGTTTCAATCTCTTTTTCTCACTTTTCGTCTTCTCTCTCCTTTTTCCATCACTATCTTGTTTAATTTTTTCATATCTCCTGCCAATTCTTACCTCATCTATCTTCTATTTCTATCTCCAATCTAATCTTTTATTAATGACTTTTCTTATTCTTCTATTTCGGCTCAGGAATACTTTTAGCTTTCCCTTTTGGTCAAAGTAAAAGTTTTTTTCTTGGTGCATTCTTTGATGTTTCGTATTTTTCCTTTGTTTCATTACAGTTGTATAAATTTTACGCAATTCGATGTGTGTTTTAGACTCAGCAATCCTTCTGTAAGCCCTCTACAAAACTACTACTGCTACTACTACTACTACTACTACTACTACTACTACTACTACTACTACTACTACTACTACTACTACTACTATTCTTCTTCTTCTTCTTCTTTTTCTTTCCCTTCCCATGTGTATCCGTTTCTTGTTCTCTGTCGTGTGTGTCGCAGCCGAGTGCTTAGTCTGGCTGGCTGGCTGGTCTGGTTCCCGCGCCCAACGGACCGCAATCGCATTTCCATACCAAGCGAGACTCTTAGTAGACAGAAAAGAGCTGGCGTGCGTGTGATTCCTTTTTTCCTTCTTGTGCTTTATTTTTTTTTTTTATATACAAATGAGTTTTTTTCGGGAATTTATTGGCTAAAGGAGACCATGTAATTGAAACCTTCTACCTGAAAACTCACCCATTTAGGAACCGTTACCCCGAGTGGAGGCCCAATTTTCCCTTCGAACCGTGGCCAGGATTCGAACCCATACGCTTGGGAATTCCAGAGCACATATGGTTCCACTGTACCAAAGCGTTTATACTTATCGTGATTTATTTTGTATTTTCTGCACTGGTGTGGTGATTGTGGTGGTTTTTGTTTATGTTGTGAGATGAACGGAAGTAGATAATGCAACAGAGAGAGAGAGAGAGAGAGAGAGAGAGAGAGAGAGAGAGAGAGAGAGAGAGAGAGAGAGAGAGAGAGAGAGAGCGTATGGTGGCAGCGGTGGTGGTTGCTAATCATGCAGAAAAATAAAAAATAAAAACTCTCATATTCTCAAACTTTTTTTTTACCTTTCTGAGTAGAACCAATACGGAAAGAATGAGCCCCCCCTCCCCCCCCTCTCTCTCTCTCTAAGAACAATAATGATGCAAATTAAGGAAAAAACAAAAAGAAAGAAACCTTATACAAAACGATGAAAGGAAAACGAGATGAAAAAAGCAATAAAACAATAGGAAAGGGGGATAAAAAGAATAAAAGAAAATCAGACAACAAGTAACATGAATAGGAAGCTTAAACAAGGAAGTGCAGTGAAGACGACCGACAACCTTGCTCTAAAAATAACTCGTTAGACGAACACACACTCGCTTTACGTGCTTTCTTCCTGAAAACTTCCTGGAAAAAATGCTAATCTTTCCCTTTACATCCTCCTCTTACACCACCTCCTCTTGCCCCCCTCTCCTCTTTTACTCCTTCCTTACCAATACACATCCTCTCTTGTTCCCCCCCACAGCCCTCGACCGCCACTTACTCGTCCTGCAACTTCCCTCCTTTAACGTCTCTTATTCAGAAACACTTAGCTATTACCACGACTAATTTCAAAGGCCTCAGTGATGATTAGCCGCATTTTTAAGAGTGTATTTTCGTGTTACCAGTGTATGCATCTTCATAATCTGTCATTGGAACCATAAAATATCCTTAGAAGACCGTACAGCTTCATTTAAAGCCGTTTGAAATCAATGGTGATGCTTCACGGGTGTTTCACTATGTGGTTCAAGGTCAGGCGAGGCGTCACCACTTCCACTATTGGTATTCAGTTTTACCTTGACATAACTCTGCCTTCCACACTTCCCTTCCTCGTGCGTCACCCTGACTTGTCTGACGCTCTTCCTACATAACGACATCTTGTTAGTTTTATTAGTTATTAGGTTTATTTATGTATTTATTTATCTACTTTTGGTAATAATAGATCCACTTTTATACTATCACTAAAATCACGGACACACAACTGAAAATAAATAGCAACTTCTATGAAAACCCGGTGGAAGGGAGTGATAAAGACGAGGTGACATTGGGAATACGGTACCTATATATCATTAGTGTTCCTGCTAAGACACTTTGACTTTTCTGTGATCTCTAAAATCCTAGACACACACACACAAATTCCAGTAACTTCCCCTAAAACTCGTTGAAAAGGAGAGATAATGAAGCCATGACACTGAAATTACGGTCTCATTACATCAGTGGTGTTCCTCCTGTCATTTCAACTTTTTTCTGCAAAATCCTAAACACACAAAAAAAAAACAAAAAAAAAACAGCAACTTCCATGAAAAAAAAAAAAAAAAACGTTGGAAAGGAAATGTAAAGACGCCGTGACACTGAAAATACAGTCTTATTATACCAATGGTGTTCCTACTAAGACACTTTGATTTTCTCTGCAATCCCTAAAATCCTAGACACACACACACACACACACACACACACACACACACACACACACACACACACACACACACACACACACTAAAAACAAGAACAACAACAACAACAAAAACACCAACTTCCACGAAGACCCGTTGTAAAGGAGAGATAAAGACGCCGTGACACTGGGAACACGGTCTTATATCACCGGTACCCCTGCCCTGCCGAGTCACCATAAGTCACCAGCAAGTCACCCACCGCACTTGAGGTCATCGCTTCCTGAACAGAGAACTCCCACAAATTCCTTCAGCACCCTTCGACCCACGCGAGCCAAAAGTCAAAGCAACGCACGACACCGGACGATTCACTGCACTGCTGAATTATTCCACCACACCCTGAGGAATATTGGCGACCTTCCTTTGTTGCGTGAGACTTTATGTTCAGTGTTGCGTCAGGCAGTGAGGGGGCAAAGGCGAAAAGAATACTTGTTATTATACATTTCTTGTCAGGTTAGAAAGTGCCTGCCTGCCTGCCTGCCTGCCTGCCCCCCCCGCCCCC
>CM035189.1:22524948-22536187 GCA_020233015.1 Callinectes sapidus | reverse complement strand
ATTACAAGACACTTTGAATGCAATTATAAAGACAGTTAATTTTGTTAAATGTAGTGCTCTTAACACACGACTTTTCAAGAGACTCTGTCAAGATATGGGTGCAGCTCATGAGACTCCTATTTCATACAGCTGTTTGCTGGCTATAAAAAGGAAATGTAGTTCAGCTTGTATTTCAGTTCAGAGAAGAGATCAGCCTCTTTCTCAGAATACAGAACAAGCAAGATTTGCTGTCAGCATGGTGTGCAGATAACTTCGAAATACGGCTAGCCTATCTTGTTGACATATTTAGGCAGTTGAACACACTGAACCTGGAACTCCAAGGGAAAGGAATCTTGATAATCGATCTTGTGGACAAAATCAAAGCTTTCATTCGTAAGATGGAGAATTGGAGACGCAAAGTTAGAATGGGAAACTTGGCACTGCTGGAGACAGTGTCAGAAATTGTAGAGGAGTGTGATGCTGCTACGCAGAACTTGATTACCCAACCAACATCTTGAGGTTTTGGAAGGGGAATTTAAAAGATACTTCACAGATTTCCAAAGCCTAACTTCTCGGCTAGTAAGGCCCCCTTCACTGCTCCAGTGACATGTATTCCTGATGAAGATGATGATGGCCAAACTGAGCTTTTCGCCAACTCCTACCATTTTTATCAACTTATTCCTGTGAGGCTGCATTCTCTCAACTACTCCACATTAAAATGAAATATCGCAACAGAATTGAAGTGAAGCATGACCGACGGTGTGCTTTAAGTGAAACAAAACCAAGAATCAAGAAGCTTGTTGATATAATCTGCAACATCACCCTTCACACTGAGTAGAATGGATATTCAAAATTGAAGGAAACATGAACGTTCAGAAGCAAAATTTAATGGTTTGGGAGGAGGTGGGTGTGTGGCCACTGAAGCCCATGGTTGTGGCAGTTAATTATGACTCCTTATGATAGCATTTCATTTCAGAATTACAAAGCTATCAAATTTGTAAGATTAAAAAATCAGATCACATTGCGTGGAATTAATACACTTTTTCAATCCAGTGGATTTTTTTTTTTTTTTTTTTTTTTTTGCTTATTGCTGAAACAGCTAAACAATAATGCAACTTTTAATTACTCTACGTATGAGTTTTTTTTAATGTGCATTATATCACTTGTTTAGTACCATTTCAATAATAATATGAGATTCAGCAAAGGCAAAATACAAATTTCTTTATTGATAATAAACAAAAGAAAAAATATTAAATGGAATCAATAAAATTACAGGATTTGCGAGAGTGTTTTTTTTTTTATGGGCCTGTGGAGGGGCTGGGGAGTTTTTGTTTGCTAGGGGACTTACCCACCCTCCGACAGAGTTAATTTATATATTTCCCCGGGACCAAAGAAAGAACGTGGTCAATGTTTTTAACAGAGTATATTATCAAACATAACAGACATTCAACCTCTTCGGGCTGCAAAAGAAAATGCGTAGAGACATGTGACACCAAGTTACACCCGTGAGCAATAATACCATCACCTGAGGACGCGGACAATAACCCGTATTCTCCCCAATCTTACTCACGCCAGGCTCCCAACACCTGACACACCTCTGGGCGACACAACACACCCCGTGTCTTACCTCAAACCCTCCATATACTCACAAAAGACAATCTCCCACGTGTGACAAGGCGCCCACGCCCGCGTCCGTCCTCCCGAAACACCGCCAGCCAAGTTCCTTCCCTCGGGCATGCTCAGAACAGCGTCCGGCGCCAAGACGTGCCACATGTCTCTCCCCTCCACTTATCAAACTACACATACTTAACCATACAGATCTTTCCTCTCCACCCAATACATCTAATTCTTCCCCAATTACACACTACACTCCCTTACAATAGTTTCCTCGTCCTTACACGAATACACATGGTAAAAATACAGCTGGGCAATATCGTCGTGCTTCTGGCAACACACACACAACAGTGATCCCCTTGTATCAGGCCACCGGCCACCTCCACCCAAACTCCCTCGCCCGCTAGGTTGGAATTCTGGACACTTACAAACTCTATATGTCAACCACTATAGGCCTAATGAGTGTAGGACTGTAGACAGTCACGGTAGTCACGGGTTATTTATTTATTTTTTTTTTTTGGGGTGGGGCGGTGGGGCATGGACAAGAATCATGTATGAAAAGTGGATAACGACCAGAAAAAGTGTGGGAACCACTGGAATAGGATGTGTACCGGATGAAGGTAGGTTTATCACAGCGTGTCACGTCAGGGCTGGTCAAGATAGGTCATGCTTTTGTAAGGTAAAAAAGACCCCGAAAATTTTCATCATCCTGAGTGTCTCTATATTGGTGATCTTTTTTTGTGGCCAGTGTTTATTCTATTACTTTATGTATACGGCCTGATAAAGTCACACACACACACATACAAACACACACACACACACACACACACACACACACACACACACACACACACACACACACACACACACTTTGAAAACTATAAGAGTGCATGAGAGATTATAATAAATCTTGTTTCCCTATCTACCTATCTATATATTTATCAAAACTATCTATCTCTCTAAAGTACTACCTACTTAATACACGACCAACACAATCTTATCCAAACCAACTGAACATCCTTTCCCACTTAAGCATAACATTCTTACCTCCTCAAAATCAGTACTCTCCTGTAGTATGACACTAACTGTACTTATCTACACGCTGTTCTTCCTTATTTGCACAGCAGTTTTTCGTATGCCCCTTCATGTGCCTATCTAGATACGGACCCTCCATATGTCCATTACTGTTCTTATCAAGAAAACGTATGTACTCATCTGAAAACCGTATAAACTTATCTGAAAAACATATGTACTGATCTGAAAACCGTGTGTACTTTTTTGGAAACCGTATGTACTTATCTGAAAACCGTATATACTTAAACTGAAAACCGTGTGTACTTATTTGGAAACCGTATGTACTTATCTGAAAACTGTGAGTTCGTATCTGAAAACCGTGAATACTTATTTGGAAAGTATGTACCGTCACTTCGTACTTCCTCATGGTCGCTGCATCCTTGTCTTTACTACGGCATCCTTACCCTCGAGAGAAAAATACATTTTTCCTCTAGTTTTGTCCTCATCTTCCTTACCGTGTCTTCCTCGTCTCCTTTCTTCCCTTCACTTTTAGTCTCTCTCTCTCTCTCTCTCTCTCTCTCTCTCTCTCTCTCTCTCTCTCTCTCTCTCTCTCTCTCTCTCTCTCTCTCTCTCTCTCTCTCTCTCTCTCTCTCTCTCTCTCTCTCTCTCTCACTCTGGTAAATGACTTGACATTATTGTATAACATTTTGAAGAAGTCGAGAGAGAAAGAGAGAGAGAGAGAGAGAGAGAGAGAGAGAGAGAGAGAGAGAGAGAGAGAGAGAGAGAGAGAGAGAGAGAGAGAGAGAGAGAGAGAGAGAGAGAGAGAGAGAGAGAGAGAGAGAGAGAGAGAATGAATTTTTATTGTACTTTATCCCATCAGCGCTTCTCTATTCTGTCTAGAAGAGTTGTCTGTGTTTTGCATTCAGTGGCTTTATATAGAAAGTGGTTCCAAATTCCATGACTTGAGTGAGGAAGAAGAAAAAAGAAAAGAACAATGTGTTTAACTAATATTGTTGAGTTTTTTTGTCTTGTTAAATTTGATCGATCAAATGAAATTCAAAAAATTGAACTTATTGAGATTTATAATTATTTGATTAGATGGATTGTGATAATTTTTAGTAATGCTTCTGAGTCCTTTGAATATTCCAAACACTTCTATTTGGTCAATTTTTCATTTATTTTATATTTAGTAAGGCTTACGAGTCCTTTGAATTTTTCAAGCACTTCTATTTGGTGGGTTCGTGTTATTCGGTTAATATGCCTGGTTTGTTAAGATATTCCTTTGAATTTCTTTTGTTTAATTTATTGTCTTATTCGGTTAATAAAACTGATTAGGTTTAATAAAAAAGGAACCTAAGAAAATGAAGGTAGGAGGTGGTTTGGAGGAGGAGGAGGATGTACAGCCGGACGTCAGCCACTCACGATCAATGCGTCACGCCTTCAGATCACTGTCTCAGTATTTGCACGATAGCAGAAAGCGGTTTTTTTTATACAATGTGGGAATTTTACCGGTAGTTTGGGCTAAGGTAGACCACCTTATGGAGACCTCCCATCTGAAAGCCATTCTATTAGGAAGTCGTTACCTCGAGTGGATGTCCAATTTCCCCCTCGGAACGTGGCCATGATTTGAGTCGATGCTCTTGAAGACCCTTTGCCACCCAGGGCTCAAGTCATTCCACTGTACCACGGCAGGGAGGATACAATAATGAAGCAATTCTCAAAATAACAAAGATTTCTGATATTGGATGATATATATGATTCTAATATATTGCATATATAGATTTCTAATATGGATGCAGATTTTCATAATAGCGAAGTAGTTTCCACGATAAAGAGTCACAGTATCGATACCAAATCCACTATAACGGAACAGGTTTTACGATACCGAAGCAGTTTTCCATGGTCGCCAACGTCTGCTGGGGCACGGCACTGCGCCAAGATTTTTAAACGCACTGCTCTCTCACCGTCACTTGTTTCCAAATGATCTAGTTGAAGATTCTTATGTTTCTAAGGGGACATGCTAGCTGAAAAAAAACAAAATCACATTTTTTTTTTTTTTCGAAGTCTAATATGATCGAACTTTAATTTTGTGCATGGTTTTTGGACGCCTTTAAAGGTCCAGGGGCCGTATCCACGAAAACTGTCTGAGGCCGACGCTGGCTAAGTACAAAATCGCACTTAGCTTATGGACAACGATTTAGGGCCGACGGCAGCCGGCGTGCTTAGTGCAGCTCAGCGAGCGCGCTCAGGACCAACCTGACCGCGCTGGAACGCATCGCTTACCAAATGTCGACATGAATTATATTAAACGAACCATTATTATACTAACATTTTCTTTGTTTTTTATTTGTATTAATTCACAATACAACTGCTGCTTAAGTAACATTAAGCAGATGAAAACACTTAAGAAAAAAGAAGAAATGTATTCGTTGGCAACGAGCAAACACTCCTTCTCGTCTCCCAGCGCTACATTTGAAACAGCAAGCTTTCATCTTTCCTCCCTAACTATACCAGGTAAGGCTTGAAGGTATAAAAAACATTGCTCATTAGTACTTTAACGGGTATGGGTGGGAAAAGCTGTCAGTTTAACACATTAAAAAAGGAGTTAACCAGTGGGAAATATGCATTACTCTAAGGCACTTTTCTTCACTCCTTGGGAAACTACTCATTTAGTATTTATAATAAGTTATAAAGTTTTACCATAGGCCTCTCTCCTAAGGTCAACAAAAAACACACGATGAAAAACATCAGTGGGTTCTCAATAGGTTTAAGTAAGTTAGGGTGTTAACATAGGTTGGGTTTTATTGCAATGTTGCAGCCCCTGCAAGCCCCCATCAACCTCCCATTGTTGTAGCTTAGAATTTATACTTATTTATTTGTCATCCATACTTAAGGTTGAAGATGATAGTAAATTTTGCTGCTTATTGAAAAGGTGGTTGGAAGAAATAAACAAAAACTTAGTTCCATTCATAAAACCACACTTTCATTTATGGTGAGAAACTATTATATTCTTTTCTTGAAACCAAGAAGCTTGACATATTAACTCCTATAGCCCATAAAAAGAAAACATTACTTTCTATAAAGCCCTCCCCCCAAAAAATATGAAGGAAAAGCAAGTGTCATTACTTTACCAAACTTCTAATACATTATTTTTTTTTTAGAATAAAGTATTAAGACATGAATTCCAAACTTAACTAAGCCAACTTATTAACTCAGTGAATTTTGTTAGGACAAAATGACTTGGTGCTAATTACATTTATTTTACTCATTGCAGCTAACAATGGATGTCACTCCTCCAGTAAAACGCATAAGGAAGGCCAACTGGGGTGATGAGGAAACCTTGTGCCTGGCACAAATGTACCAAGTTCACTCTGAGCAACTTAGAGGGAGCTTCAACAAGCAGGGCATATCTAACCAAAAAAAACATCAGATTTGGGAAGATATGGCCCAAAATTTAAATTTAAATTTTAATAACAACAGAACCTCGAGCGAGGTTAAGAAAAGATGGTTCGCCATCAGTTCTCGCTCGAGACAAAACATCCAGAGATTCCGGGAGGCCCAGAGGAGAACAGGTGAGTTCATTTTCTCATTTTCATGTAAGTGGTTCTTTGAAAGTATTATACACAAAACAGACTAAACTTAAACTGATACACCTGCAGATAAGCAGGGTTTACAGGAGTGCATTTTTTTCTCTCTCTCACGCTCCTTTTCAATTTAACTTATTACAACACTTGAGATGTTGCTCACAACCTAAAGATTTTCAAAACATACCCTAAGCAGTGCAACCTTTTATGTTCAGACGAGTGCAATTTATATGACTATGTGTGCATTCTTTTTTCTTTAGGTGGTAGCGCTCCTCCTCCTCCACTGGATGTTTTGGATGAGGTGATCAGTTCCATCCTGGGGCCAGACAATAAATGTGTCCTGGGAGAGGAAGCAGCTGTTGACTTAATGCAGTGGTTTCCAACCTTTTCGAATTCTCGCCCCCCTTCATTAAATAACAAGTTTCCTGCGCCCCCCCTCCACTCTGGTTTAAATATTGCTATTTACTGTCATAGTCGGCACAAGTCAGAGATAGCACGTTTCTCTCTTTATCTTTTATAGGTGTTTAATTCCTTAGTTACTTAGTAGCATTTGAAATAATTTATAATTGTATTTAGAAAAATTACTTAGTAACTAAGTAATTTTTCTATTTATGAAGTGCTTGCGCCCCCCCCCCCCTGGCAGCCCTTCGTGCCCCCTTAGGGGGGCGCGCCCCACAGGTTGGAAACCACTGACTTAATGGATGTCCAGCGTGCTGATATGTGTGTATCTACTTGTTTCCTGTTTTACTATTATATAACTTAAGCCTTCCTTTACTAGCATATTCTTAAACGGACTCCACTCCACCTCAACATCACCTACCTCCTTGTCTCTTCCCTCCTCTCTACTCCAACTCTGTAACTCAACTACATCCTTACAACACTCCCTTGCTTTCAGAACTTCTCTCTCACTCACTCCCTGCCTAGTTCCTCCCTCTTCCTATTTTCTTATGATATAATAAAATTTCTTACTTATGGTTACTTTATGAAGTCCATGCAAGTTTCAGAGAAATAGCAAATATGGGTATAATATTATTCCTCTATCAATAATACTGCTTAATGTCATTAAGGCTACATTCAGTGAAAGGAAAGAAAAACAGCAGTCTGTAAGCTGTTTACCATTCATTAACTGCAAATTTTTTTTACACAAGGTGCCAGTTAAGGGTACCTATCTTTCTCCCCAACTTCCCAGTAGTTTTGACATTGATTATAACTTTTGCTTATTTATTGGTCAATTAAAGTTCTATAAAAATAACATATATGGGTAAAATATTACTTCTGTATTGAGAAGTTTTATAAAAATAACATATATGGGTAAAATATTACTTCTGTATTGAGAATAATACTCTTTTGTCATTAAAGCACCATTCAGTGAAGAGAAAAATTTCCGTTTGTCAGCTGTTTAAAATTCATTAATAGCAGTCCTTTCTAAAAGCAAAAGCTAGCAAAGGGTGAAGATAAGCTGTCTCCTCCAAGTTTCTACACCCATGTAATGATTTGGTTCATTACTTGCAGTGACACCATGGCCAGTGCACCCACCATCAGTGTCGGTGCATCAGCTGCAGCAGAAGAGATCTTTATCTGCGAAGGCCTCACTGCTGCATCTGATCCTGTCCAGCAGGAAGCTGCCGCCACTGCTGCTGGACCACAGCAGGAGTCTGCTGCCGGACCTGCTCTGGCACAGGAGTCTGCTGCCTGGGCACAGGTGTCTGCTGCCCGGGCACAGGAGTCTGCTGCTCGGGCACAGGAGTCTGCTGCTCGGGCACAGGAGTCTGCTGCCCGGGCACAGGAGTCTGCTGCCCGGGCACAGGAGTCTGCTGCCCGGGCACAGGAGTCTGCTGCCCGGGCCTTTGAGTCAGCTATTCGGGCCTTTGAGGGCAACATGGTAGTACAAACCCAGTACTACCAAAAATTATTGCAAAAATAAAGCAGAAAAGTAAATACTACTTGTATCATTTTCATTATAAACTAATTTCTCATAAGCATTAACATTTCTTTTGCCATTGTTACTGATTTATCTTACATGGTTTCTCACTAATTTTCAATAGCTTTAATGTAATTAGGCTTTTCTGTTTTATACTATGTCTAGATTTGAAACAAATTATGAGAATGTCATCAGATTTTGTAATAAGTTAGAAGAGTGGAGATGATGCTAAAGGCAGTATGTATATATTAATAGATATATCGTGGTAACAAACATTACCAAGGTGGGTACAGGAAGCCTTGTTGCAAACATTCCATCAGTCGTCGTTGCTGAAAAGAGAGATGTATATAAAAAAAAAAATGATATCAGAAAAATACAAAAAGAAATATAATAACATCAGAGAAATATTTAAGGAAATGTTATGGGCTTCTTTGTTTTCATTGTTTTTGTTGCCCTTGGTCACCTTCCCCCTCTTAACTAAATTAAACTCAAGAGAAATTTATAAAATCAGCAGTTATAAAATAGATCAAGTATAACACAATCAGTCTAATTTGTCTATGCCCCCACAAATTATTTGTTTACAATTGTAATGCATAACATGTCTTGCTGGGATTCAACTTACTTGAAATGCAAGTTGCAGAATGCATCCCGGTATGCACGACCCTCATTCCGGTGACCACGGGCTGCATTGGCAGGCTCTTATGCGCCATCATTTTGTTGCAACGGCACCGCAGCTTCAGCCCCTGCACCCATGGGTTGGTCTTCATCCAGAAGAGGAATATCCCGCTCTTTGCAAATGTTGTGAAGCATTCCACATACTTGTACAATCTTGCAGACCGTGAGAGGCGGACTCACTCGAACTTCGCCATGCAGAATGTGAAATCGCCGTTTGAGTTGCCCTATTCCTCGTTCGACAACACTGCGTGTCCTCTTGTGAGCCCTGAAAAATAATAATTGAATAATGTATTAACTCTTCTGTCTTGGTGTGCTAGTGGTCATCTGCGTTAGTTTTTTGGTCTATACTACATAATCATAATCATAACTGAATACTAACCTAACCAACCCAAACTAAATCAAACCTAACCTAACTATTACACCTAACCATACATAAAGTCACATTCAAAAGCACAAAAGGAAATATACTTTAGAAACTTACTGACAGGCTTCTTTTATAAATAGCTCCATATATTGATAGGATTTAAAATTGTCAAAAGTTGCTATACTTAACAGATAAAAAATGTCTAACTCATTAGTAAGCTAAACATAACTTATTAAAATGTATGAGCACAATATAATAATAAGATACTTATCTTACTGAGCCCAATCTAACCTGACCTAACCTAACCAAAGTTAACTCATGTGCACATCTAATCATAAGATGGATACTTACCTTACTGAACCAAATACTAACCTAACCTACCCAAACTCAACCAAAGCTAACCAAACTAAATGTCACAATGAAAAAACCCACAAAAGAAAATAAACTAGAAACTAAATAATATTACTACTAATAATAACAACATTGTATTTACCTATTATATCGTGACTGAGGGCCAGGTAGTGGACGCAGATATGGTGTGAGAAGCCAAGTCTTGGACGGATACCCACTGTCTCCCAGTAAGTGACTTTCTGCTGGGACATATCCTTCCTCAAACAATCTTGACAATCCACTGCTGTTTAGAATACGTGCATCATGCACTGACCCTGGCCACTTTGCAAGGATGTACAAAATTCGATAACTGGCATCGAATACTATTTGCACATTAATGCTGTGAAATCCCTTGCGATTCACATACACTTCTTCCTGCTCCTTCGGTGCCACAATTCTTATATGAGTTCCATCAATGACACCTACGATATTAGGGAAATTGGCAATGGCCAAGAAGTCTTCTTTATTTCTCTCAGCTGCGTCTGTAGTGACAGGAAAGTATACAAATCTTTTGAGGACATCGGGATCTGCGAGGGCATCTATGGTTTGTGTGATGGTTCTGCTGATGCTGGACTGGGAGGGGCCAAGGTCATCACTGCTACACTGTTGCATTTTCCAGTGGCAAGATAGCGCAATGTTATGATAACCTTCATCTCTGGGGTGAAGGGGTTTGACCGACTGGTCTCACTGCACAAGGCTTCCCTCACAAGATCGGTAACATATATGATACCTTCCCGGTCAAATCTGTACCTCTTTATGAGCTCAGCATCACTCAGCTCATTTAACACATCCCTTCTACGGTGATTGCTTCTTGGTTGGTGTGGGGGATGCTCTTGTGGCGCAGCCATGATGATTGTTTACATTCAGCTCCGTCGGTCCCAGCGCGGCTAAAACAAGGTACACCCACTGTTAGCGCTATGGACGACGTAAGGCCGACGTAAGACCGACGGAAGGCAAGTTAGGGCCGACGGCGGCCATCTTTGTTTGTTAAGGCCGACGCCGTCGGTCGTAGCAGCTTCGTGGATACGGCCCCTGGCCTTAATGTCCCAGGACCTGGCCATGCCCTCACAGGCCAAGGAATTTGGCCAGCTTTACCCTCTGGACGAGGAGGGTAATCTAGTACTGGATGTGATCATAAGTAAGATATAATTGTAGATTTCCTTTCAAGTATATTATGTAGTAGGCATAAAGAGTGTAATGTGTATTCGTATAAGAAAATTATCTATTCATTTGTAGGGTGTACATCTGTTTAAATAAAGTAGTGAATGGTGAGAGAAGACAAGCAAATTTATCTTCAGTATTACATGTCAGAATTAGGTTCAAGCAAAAAACTAGATTTTTTGATAATGCTTAATGGACAAAAAGGTCAATGGTTCAGTGGTGTGTAAGTTAAAGAACATAATTAAAAATGCATTCAATATTTTAAATCTTACATGTTGTGGAAGTTCAGCATATACAGAAAAATAAGACACTATGCTTGTATTATACCAACTCTAATATATGAAAATAAGAAAGGAGTGTGATATAGTCAGTAGTGATATATATATATATATATATATATATATATATATATATATATATATATATATATATATATATATATATATATATATATATATATATATACTGTATATTCACACACATACAAGGTTTTAAAAAAATTTCCTTTATCTTTGCAGATTATGAAGAACAGGGCAC
>CM035189.1:22452171-22465058 GCA_020233015.1 Callinectes sapidus | reverse complement strand
GGGGGGGGGGGGGGGACAGGAGAGCAGGTGAGAGGCGGTCCATCCCCCCTCTCCCCACCACCAACAAATGAGGTGTAGGAGAGGGAGGGTGAAGACTCATTGACGCGGCTGTGTTAAATTCCATAATCCGGGAGGAGGTTGTAAAGTGTGCGACTGTAGACAATAGACGGTGGGAGAGGTGGGGAGGGGGTGGGGAGAGTGGTGGGGGGTATAGGAGGGCGAGGGTGTAACTTCCTGTAGATGTAGTGTAAGAATGTTAAGTTTTAGTGTGGTAGTGCTGTGGGAGGTAAGAGGGAGGCTGGGAAGATGCAGACACGGTAGTGGTGAAGATGAGAGAAGAACGATTCAAGGTGAGGAGGGACCATGAGATGAGTTCAGGTGTGTGGTGATGATTGGTGGTGTTAATTAAAGTGGTGATGCTTTTGTTTCCGTGTTGCAGAGAGTTGTACGCGAGAAAGGATCTTATTCAAGTCTCTCATATCATGTTTGCTACCTAACTTACTTTTATCCTCGTTTTCTTTTTTTCTTTTTTTTGTGTATGTTATTCATTTGGCTCTTTCTTTTTTATCGTTTTCTTTTCATATCACTATATTTTCGCAATAACTTTCTATGACTTGCATTTTCATGTTTTTATATAGTTATGTTACATAGAAAAACATGAATTTTTATACAGCATTGCAAAAATAGAATTTGCCTTTTATTTATTCTCTTTCTCGCTTTCATGGAGATCTATTATTTTTTGTCACTGGATGCTAACAAAAGACAATCGTAGCAGCAACATGGTCAAGGCGTCACCTGTTGTGGACTGTATGCTAATGTGTGGTTTGGACGAGAAGCGAGAGGAACAGCTCAGTACCTATGGCAGGCCTCGGCCCCTCGAGGTGTGGGGGATTACCTTACGGGACATTTGTACTACCTGTGCCTCATTTGACGGATTAGTGCCCCGTTCTCACAGCGAACACTGCGGAAACGTTTGGGAATGCTATCGTTCTTTTCATGTAAAAGAGGAATGCTGGCCAAGGGCAACAAAAACAATGAAAATAAAGAGCCCACTAATTTGTCATTTCCCCTAAAGTTCAAAAGAATCAGCTAACAGACAGGGAAAAATGTCTTTTAAAACCCCCCCCTCTCAAAGAAAGTCAAGTCATAGGAAGTTGGAAATATAGAAATGTTGAAATGTTCCGTATCTGGTCATGCCTCGAAATAATTTTCTTGTATTGAGATGTATATAATGTTAGTGTTGCGTAACATGGGAATAAGTAGCATTTCAAGAACAAAATTTCAGATTTACATGCAAAAACGACCGCGGGTGAATAAATGTTACATATTTACTCTTATATATTGAATATAGACACTTTACTTAAACAAGATAACAAGGACATGAAGGAGAAGGACAAAAAGAATCGCTGCAGATTAAATTACCATGAATTTCTTATTCCACCTCGTTGTTGCTCCCTGCCCTGCATTATCCAATCCCAAACTGCATTGCCCTTTTTTGTCGAACCATACCTTGTCTTGTACTGAACCGTTTTTTATCTTGCCTATGTGCTGCCCTCCCCTGCCCTACCCGGCCTTACCCTTACTCTACCCTACTCTGCCCTGCCCTGCCCTACCCTGTCCTGCCCTGCCCTACGCTACCCTGTCATACCCTGTCCTACCCTGCCTTGTCCTGCTTCGCTATGTCATGCCTTTCCGCCGATAAGGTCAGTGTGACGTGTTGAGTTTCCCGGAGCTCGCCGCCTCATAAGAGTCCAGGTTTTATGTTGTGCAATAAAATGTGAGTCGTTGACTTACATTAAGTGCGGCATGCGACAGGTGGCGGCGAGGAAAGGTCATGCCAGGTGTGAGTGTGGGGAATGCACGGTGCAGTGAGGCTTGCGGCGCGGCGGTGTCGGTCCTGGGGATACATTGGCGCAGGAAAGAGGGAAGGCACGATACCCACACCATAGATAAGACAGTGTGGCTAACCGTGGGAAAGCAAAGGCGCCACTCCTCTAAGTGTTTCAGTGTGTACATTATCACGAAGTGTCAGCGGGGAGGGATAGAACAGCTTTTTGATGTTTGTAATGAAGCTGTACGGTGAAATCATGCCACTGGAGCTGCTGCCGTTGTCATAATGGCGACGGGGACGTGGGTGGAATGCACACACAGATGGTAAAGCCTCGAGGGTATTCTGGTGCAGACTCCTATATTACCTTTATCGTAGAAGAAATTACCTGCATTTTTTTTTTTGGGGGGGGGGCGCCGACGTCTTGTTAGTTAAACCTGCATCTTCTCTCTCTCTCTCTCTCTCTCTCTCTCTCTCTCTCTCTCTCTCTCTCTCTCTCTCTCTCTCTCTCTCTCTCTCTCTCTCTCTCTCTCTCTCTCTCTCTCTCATTTCCTTGTTATCTTGGCCTCTGATAATCTCATAAACCTGAAAATGTGTTTGTGTGTGTGTGTGTGTGTGTGTGTGTGTGAGTGTGAGGTATGAATTTACGTCACTTTTTTTTTTCTCCGTCTGCAAACCATTGATGAATATTCCAGTGTGGCAAAATACAAAAGTTCAAAGGTGAACAAAAGAATCAAATCAATAATCAAATGCCAACGAGAACAAACCTGGAAAAGGATTACATACAATACAAGTTAGTTCGGGTCAACATTTTTATTGACGGACCCTTACTTATTATATCTTGGTGGTGTATTGTATGTAGAGGCTAAGACTAAATAAAATAAAGCCTAAATACCAAGGTCAGAGTCTTGCTGCTTGTTAAGGCTCTCACTTCTACCCCCCCCACCCCCCTACCCCTCCCCCCTTTACCGCCGTCAATGCCACGAGAGGTAGTGAGCCAATCAGCACCAAGGTATCGCAGTGACGTCATAGTGCTCCCATCGTTGCCATCATGCGCCTGGTGACATGGAGGACACTAGTACAAGGTGTAAACGATAATTGTACGGCGCATTTAAGTTTGTATTGTTTTGTTCTTGGTTTTGAAGAGGAAGTTTTGTATGAGTGTATTTCTCCCCCATTTCTATTGTGTGTTCGTGATTTTGTCTGAGTATAAAAGTAATCAGTGTATTTATTTTAAGCAAGTTTGAGGATTCACAATGCAACATAATGGCTTAGTGGAAGTATCAGTATATGAGTTTGATAGAATAATGAATTGTAACATGAAAGACCCGTCGTACCTTCCAGTGACATGAAAGAAGAGAAAAATACAACTTTCAATAACAGTAACAAAACATGTGATCTATGATATACACACACTGACCATAACCCGTGCATCATGAACATTCTAAGAAGACAACAACAACAACAGCAGCAGGAATAATCATAACAACAACAATAACAATAATAACAACAACAACAACAACAACAACAACAACAACAACAACAACAACAGCAGCAGCAGCAGCAGCAGCAGCAACAACAACAACAACAACAACAACAATAGCAATAATCATAACAACAACAACAACAACAACAACAACAACAACAACAACAACAGCAATAGCAACCGATTATAAAACCCATCCATAACCCCACACATCCCCTTGACACACACCTGACCACCTCGACCACGTGATCAGTGTGACCTGTAGGACCCGTGACCTCTCTCCCTCCTCCGTCTGGTCTCCTCTGGCCGTCATGGCGATACACGAAAGCTGTAAAACCCTTTATGAATGACCTCACAGGAAGCTGCGTGTTCTCTGCTCTTACGTTACTCACCTTTATGGTAATTAGCACGGCGTCTCTCCTTCGCGAAGACGTGCAGGTGTGTTCATCAGGCGCCGCGTCCTGGTCTACCTGTCCTCGCCGTGGCTAACAACTCTCTTCATTATAAAGTAGAATGAGCCTCGCTGGAAGACCCTTACTGGGGGTGGGAGGAGATGGGTTCGGGTGGGATGTTGTGTAGGTGGAGTTTGGGGATGAGATAGACGAAGAAGGTATTAGGTACTGTGGTGAGTGTTTGTGTTTGGGAGAAAGTATTGGGATACTGTGATTAAGCCCTTCAGTATTGGGACGCATTTTCACCTTCATTCTGCTTATTATTTATGGATTTTTATGGTTTCAGAAACTCATCTGTTGAATGAAACTCGGTACAAACTCGAACCATTAATCTTCTGATCTCCATAAGGCCTTACTAATATCAATAAAATCATCTATTCACATTCAAAACTAATGGTAAAAATGCGTCATATTAATGAATGTGTTCAGAAGTTTTGACAGGGGAGAAAAGGGATGAAATGTTTGAGAGTTTGCGAAGGGATACTGCGGTGAAGATTTAGCATGGGTAGAAGAAAGCTTGGATGCTGCGATGAGAATTATATTTTTGGTAGGAAAAATGGATTAGGTGTAATGGTAAGAATATTCCGTGGTGATCTTTCATTGAGCGGGATGCTGCGGGAAGGAGAATTATGATTGTTGAGAAAGAATTGGGATAATATTCTATGAGAGAAAAAAAAAAGATGCTGAGATGGAGGAGCTTGGGTAGTTACCGAGGAGGAGGTGCAATGTTGAGAAAATTTAGGGGATGCTGTGGGGGCAAGGAGGCAGGATTCTGAATAAGATAGGTGATGCAGTAGCAAGAAGACTATGGGAGATGCTGTGGTGAGGTGATATTGAGGAGTGTGGAAAGGAATGCTGTGTTGAGAGAGAGTCTCCCCGATGCTGTGGTGAGGAAAGTGGAGGAAAGTGTCACTGTTATCTTTTTGTGTTGTGAAAGAGGACATTGTGAGGAAAGACGTTGTGGTCACAGGGAAGAGATGAAAGGTATTGGTTGGCATTGTTGTGTTTTTTCCCCACCATTTCACAGGAATATACGACAATTTACACCACTAGAACCAATGTGTGAAGTTATAACCCTCCACGAGAAAACAAGGGTGAAAATGAACAAGAATAAGCGCGTAAAGTGAGTAGTAATGTATTCTTCCCTTAAACTATCTTCGGAGAGAGTTTTGTAACACGAAACGTTAGGGAATAAATTACCTTGCCTCAACTTGTGTTTCCTTACCACTCACTTTACACATTTGTCTTCATTTATACAACAAGAATAAACATTGCAGTCTCAAGCTAAATGCCTCGTAGTGCTTAGTAATTGAGGAATGCTGAACCAATTAGTAGTGAAAAGGCCGCTGTAATGTTATAATGAATTACTCGAGGTATTAATATAGAGCTTGACTGACCACACAAAGACGTAATACACAAAATATGATGGCTTGTAAATCTAATGAAAATTCTTATATATGTTCGTACTCTTTGAGATATTAATTCAGTTGTGTATTGTAGTGTGGCTTTGGTGGTGGTGTGGGGTTGTGGTGTTGTGGTGTTGTGAGGACCTACTGGTGTTGTGCTCTGAGGGAAGGATGCTCTCTCTCTCTCTCTCTCTCTCTCTCTCTCTCTCTCTCTCTCTCTCTCTCTCTCTCTCTCTCTCTCTCTCACCTAAACTTTCGTCAGACTTACGAGTACTCCCCAGGGATCTCCCACAAAGCCCTCATCCCTCCCTATGTCCACTGAGCACCTCCCCAACCAACACAGCACACGCCACAGCCTTCCTCCTTCCTCCTGACCGACCCCCTTCAGAACCTCACCCTGCCAAACCTCTCCTGTAAATGAATAACCTTGGTTCTCACTGTCTCCTCTCCCACCCGCACTTCCTCTCACCCCACCCCTCTCCTTCCCGTTCCTTTATTCCCTCCCTCTTTTTCATTCTCTCCACCTTCCACCCTCCACTTAGCTCCTCCCACTCATCTAGCCTTCCACTTTGTCTGGGTCGTCCTGCTAACATCCTTCCTTCCTTCCTTCCTTTCTTCCTTTCTTTTGTTGCTTCCTTCCTTCCCTTCCTTGTTTTTGTGAGTCGTTGCGGTGAAAATGTTGCAGTTAGGATGAGGGAGTGAAGGAGAATACATGTTAGTTATCCACAGCGCGTGTATTTATTGCTTTGTAGTATCTGGTGTCCATTGTTCTTCTGCTTCACTGCCTCTCTGATATAGCACCTCTCTCTCTCTCTCTCTCTCTCTCTCTCTCTCTCTCTCTCTCTCTCTCTCTCTCTCTCTCTCTCTGGCCATTCTTCGTCTTCCCTACCTGTGTATCCTCTTTTCTTCGTCATTTATCATTCCTTTTTCTTCTTCTTTTTACTTTGTTTTATTTTATCTCTTTCCTTTTGTCTTCGTATCTTTTCTAATCTTTTTTTTCACTTTTTTCTATCTTTATTATTGTAATGAATGATGGTTCTTCCAATGTATGTGTGTGTGTGTGTGTGTGTGTGTGTGTGTGTGTGTGTGTGTGTGTATCTATGTATGAATGGATGGACGGATTTAGCACTGGTAGTTTGTACTGTTTTTGTTTTTCATGTAATTCTCTCTCTCTCTCTCTCTCTCTCTCTCTCTCTCTCTCTCTCTCTCTCTCTCTCTCTCTCTCTCTCTCTCTCTCTCTCTCTCTCTCTCATTTAAACAAATAGTACTTAAAGTAATATACAGTGAACTTAAAAGTTGTACATTGGCGTG
The DNA here is from genome assembly GCA_020233015.1 of Callinectes sapidus. Classification (NCBI taxonomy): domain Eukaryota; kingdom Metazoa; phylum Arthropoda; class Malacostraca; order Decapoda; family Portunidae; genus Callinectes; species Callinectes sapidus. The sequence continues at coordinate 22,458,575 of CM035189.1, read as the reverse complement.
CACAGCTATTTTAAAAGTTCTGTTGCATATATACAGGGGAAAATGAAATAGCATACATAGTATATACATAAAATACATCGCAGTTCGGTTCACGTGAGGGGCACGAGCGGTGAGGGCAGTGTGCCTCTTCAGGTGTTGGCGGCTCGCTTTGCCTGGTGTGTGGATATTCGTGTCGCATCAGGTGTGGCCTCCGTGAAGCCATTCCACAGTCGCGCTACCCGGGCTTTATAAGTTCGTTGGTGATACGAACTGTGGGAGAGAGGCACAATCACACGGTGATGACACGTTTGTGCTTGTTGCGTCGTCGTCGTCCCCCCCCCCCCCCCCCCCCCCCCTCTCTCTCTCTTTTCTTATGTTAGTTTTTGGTGCTCTTGACCTAATTTTTGCTGCCTCCTACTTTCTCTCTTTCGTCTTCTTGCTCTCTTAATCTCCCAATTCCTACCCTTCATCTCTCTATTTATTTTTATACTTCCCTTAGTGTTCAGCGTCCTTCTCGCCTTCCTTCTGGACTTTTCCTCCTCACCACTCTTAATATCCGCGTTAACACCTTCCATAATCTTCCTCCTTCTGTCCTCGTCTTCCTGCTCTTCCCGCCGCCACCGCCACACCACGCGGCCACTCGACTCTGGCGCGCTTCGCTGTGGTTGGCTGGCTGAGCTGGGGAGTGGGTAGGAGGCTGGGAGGATGGGAGGGAAGGAGGGTTGCCCACTCGCCTGCTTCTCTCCTTTTCCTTACCTGCCCACCACTTGCCTCCCTGCCCGTCCCGCAGCCGCACTCACACGCTCCCTCCACGCACGCATACCCACGCCCGACCCTTCCTTCCTTCCTGCCCTAGAGAAAATATATACCAAGGATATTATAACGTGCAGTGTGTTGACAGTTCCAGTGGCGCTCGTGAGGCTGTGGTGACGGCGGTGGTGGTGACACGTTTGTTGGTGTGTGTCCCAGTGCCCGTCCGTGGTGGTCTGTGGAGTGATAGCAGTGGTGGTGGTGGTTGTGGTGGAGGTGTGTGCCCCACCGTGGATGTGATCAGTGAAGCTCAGAGTGAATTGTCCTTGTGTGGATGTAAATGTTACCTGGTGAGCAGCGGGCAGTGTTTGTTTGCCAAGAGTTGTGATCGTCCGTTGCTCGTGTTACTGCCGCGCTCAGATTGGAGGAAGGGCCGCCCTGACACCCTTGAGCCACAGAAGAAGAATAATTACTGTCATCTGAGAAAGTTGAGGTGAAGGAAAGACACCGAGAGAGTGAGGAAAGAAGAGGAAGGAGAAAGAGAGAGGAGTAGAATACTTTCTGTGCTACACTTGGGGGTGATTAACGTTGATTATCCTACCTGTGTTGGCCAGGTAAACCTCCTCGGTGTTCCCAGCTCGGAAACACTGAGTGGAGGGCTGTTTGAGGGGCGCCAAGGGACACTTTTCTTCAGCAACGTAAGTATTCCCGTGTGAGTGTGTGTGTGTGTGTGTGTGTGTGTGTGTGTGTGTGCGCGCGCGCGCGTGTAGGCGGAAACACGAGCACAGAGGATAGTTGTTATACGTCTGAATCCAATGAATGATCTTGTGGGGAACGAAATACGTAACCATCACATCGAATTACATCAGTTGTAGGTGTGTTGTAGAAGTGTTCCGCCAGATGTGTGGAGGAGGCACGAGGCAGATGTGCAGGTGTGTTCATATCCTACACCCGAGCATCCAGGGAAGGAGGAAGAAAAACAGCCAGGCCTAAGACACTGCCTCCTTCCAACCATCCTTCATCCTGCCTCCAATTCCCCCTTTGTCCGGATGAGAGAACGAGATGGGTGGTGGTGGGTGGATGGGGAGGATTGAGGGCTGGGGGGGAGGGGAGGGCAGGAGCACTGGAGGTGGAGGGGCGAGTTGGGGGTGAGGAACTAGTTGCCAGCTTCCCCCTCATTCTCCTTTACTTCCCCAAACTTCTAGGACGAACCAACTTGGGGCGTGGGGCGGCGGGGCAGGGAGGAGTGGAGGGGGTGAGGGGGATTGGGAAGAGGCTGGGAGGAGGAGGAGGAGGAAGAGGAGGGGGATTCTCTCGGCTTTGGCTGCAGGTTTTCGAGTCGAGACATATTAGGCAGCCCCAAGCAGCTCTGATTCCCACTGACACACATCCTGCCCGCTGAAGGTCTTTCCCGCAGGACTTGGGTCTTGGAGTCCACGTGCTCCTGGGACTGCCTGCGCGCGCCCTGGTGATGACAGTGGCGCGTTTCCTGCGTCAATGTGGTGGCGTGTGGGGCGCCTTGTCTACTGTGTGTATCTGAGTAGAATACGTTAGACCTTGTTTTCTTTTTATGGTTGGGTTAGGTTAGGTAAGATAAGGTGTTTTTGACTCTTAATATTGTCCTTGTTTGCGTTGACTTTTATGGGAATGGGAAATTGCCTTATACTCTGTTTATTCTACTTGTATAGGTTTATTGGGTAAGGTAAGGGGAAGCAGTGATACCCTTGTCCATCGGCTGTAGAAGAATGGGGAATAGTTCTGCACTCTGGGCCTTGCTTTGGGTGATTGTATATACATTAAGTAAGACGAGGCGCTGTTATCCGCCAATACTGCGATGCCTGTGCCGCGCGTTTACTGTTTTAATCAATACTTAACACTTGGCGCTGTCTTTCTCAAGCTGTTGCGCACTTTCATTTCTTATAATTTTATCCTGATACCGTAACAAACTAAGTGTGTGTGTGTGTGTGTGTGTGTGTGTGTGTGTGTGTGTGTGTGTGTGTGTGGGTTTGCATATACGCATGTATCTGTGTATCTACAAATCCTTTTATACTTGTGTTTCTAAATCGCTCTATCGGTCTGTTTATCAAGCCTTTGTTTGTGTAGATGCTTTTTTTCCTAGAACTAACGCCAACAACATCGTATTAACTCTGATGCGCAGTTGTGGAGGCTAATGTGATATCGGTGCACATTACTATGATGAAAAGCCACAAATGGAGTAAAAGCTTCATGCATCATGAGTTATGGATTTTGCGTTCTATTGTAATGTTATGTGTACGTGATTGTTACAGAATACCGCACCTACGACCGTCATTCACTTTTGTGTTGGTTAAGAATGTGCGTTTGTTCTTTGTCTCCTCGCCGCCGTCACTGTGTCTTGAAAGTGGTGACTTTTATGAAGAAACTTGTGACGCGATGCACCTTGGTGGCAAGATGGTGAGGAAATTCAAGGGAATTAATAGGGATTCTGTGTGACTGGCTAACATCCAAGATCACCTGTAATTAATTAAGTTCACGACTCAAGTTCCTCAGATATGTGGCGAAGTAACTGATTGTATCTTAAGTCGTTTTACTTGAAAGTGATGCCGTGTGTTGGATAAGTTTCTTTCATCGTAATGTTGTTTTATTTTGTCATTGTCGATTGTCCTTAAAGTTTATTGTATGAAAGCGTGTCTCGTGCTTGGAAATTCTTTGTTATCTTATAAAAACTATTTCCAAATCCCACATAGGTTTCTTACACGAATATTTTTATTTACAATGAATAGACTTCCTAAAGGATCCCTCGACTCTAAATAAAAGTCTTGGAATCCTAAGCTCCACCGTGAAACTTCTAAGAATACAGTGCTATCTATACATGCATATATGATCCGGACCAAGTGCTTACCGAGGAGTGGGAGGAGAAATGATTCACTATAGTTTAGCCCCTCTAAGAAGTCTGTTCTGGGTGGGGCAAGTACTCGTATTGTTGTTTACCTCAAGCCATACTGCCAAATCAATCCGTACATGCATCTCTCTCTTACTTCCCATTCATGTGCCATTTGAAACTGATATCTTATGTATGCTGTATAGAGTAAAAGAAGCTACATATAGTACAGTGAGTGTTGATATTTAGGATTATCGAAAAGAGCAAGAAGAAGAATGGTTTGAGACGCCAAGGGGGAGGTGGACAGTGTAGGGCGGAGGCAGACAATTAAAGCAGTAAGCATTAGGTGGGGAGGGATGGACAAGTGCGTAGGGGAAGGAAAGGCGAGCGGATGTAAGGTAACAATGCTCAGCGGGTGTGCGATTAAGGCGGGGAGGTGAAAGAAAGATGTAAGGGTGAGTGCTTTGGAAGGAAGTCCGGAAATGGAATGTGGTTGTGAGGCTTCAGTGACCTAATAGTGGCTGGTGTTGGACTCTCGGGTAATGGATATAATAGTGAAGGGGTGAATCTGGTGATGAGTTCAGGATAACGAGATGATCGGATAAGATGGTGAAAGATACACTGAATAAAGATGGTGAGGTAGTAATTGACTGATCGATTAACTGATATTTGACAACGAAATTACGTCCCCATGGCGCAGGATAGTAATGAAATAGAGATGTGCAGAGCCGGAACAAAGAATGGTGATGATGGATATTTATGAGAAAGAGTAGTGATGGTGACTGAACAAGGAATGGTGATGATTAATATATAGAAGAAAGCAGTGGTGGTAGTGGTGACGATGGTGATGAAAAAAAAAAATCCCTTTATGGCGCAGTATAGGAATGGAATAGAGATATAGAGAGACGAGACACAGAATGGTTGATGGTGATGATGGACGTTTAGGAGAAAGAGTAGTGGTGGTAATGGTGATGATGATGATGATGATGATGATGATGATGATAAGAAAAAAAATCACAGTTGTAGCTCGCGTGAGTCACCCCAGAGTAAGGTTGCTTGATGGCCATTGATTCGCCATTAAAATGATTAGTACTGCATTCACTTCACTCCCTTTCTTATTAGCACGTCGATGTCCGGACAGCTTTCCGTAATACTCTTTCTCCGCCTCAGGTTGTAAATCTTATTATTTATTGAATCACTCTTGGTATTATAAATGGCGGAGAGACACGCACCGATACCCTTTACACTGTTTAGGGTTATTTTACTTGTTATTTATTCATTCTTTTCCGTTTTACTTTGATGCAAGTTATAGGGTTTTCAAGTGATAAATCTTAATATTAGTCCTCAGTTATTACAGTTGAAGGTAATTGCTTAGAAATATAAAAAGAAAAGAGATGGAAACATATATATTAAATGTTTCATTAGTATGTTCTTGTGTAGTATGGTCAGGGAAAAGTAATGATTTATTCTTTTTTTTTTTTTTTGTGTGTGTGTGTGTATCTGGAAGACCAGCCAAAGGGAGAAAAAAAAAAAACTCATAATACCGTCCCTCGCAAGAAAAAAAATAAAGTATGTCATTATTATTTTTTCTTTCAACATTCTTCATTCTTTGCGTTTTCTTTCTGCGCGGTTCATGGCGAGGCAACGTAAATCTCGCCACAAAGGAATCGTTAGGGTGAGATTACAGCTCCTGGCGATTCTAAGGTACATTATTTCATTTTCCTTATAAAGATTTGTGTATCCATTATTTCTCCTTTGGAAGTTAGTGAGCTTAAGCTTGTATTGCCACACTGACTCCGCCAATCACAGGCTGACGGGCCAAGACAAGGTCCTTTTCCGCCAATGAGAAGAGCGCAGTTTAGCCTTGAATTGCTGCCAACGTGGTGTGTCTTTATTTATTCATTTCCTTGCTGGAGGGAAAGAGGAGGAGGAGGAGGAGGTGGCTGGGAGTGGATTTTCAATGGTATCTAAACACTATGCATCAAGTGAAGTTTTGTTTGCAATGAGTTATATACAAGTTTCACTATATTACTTTTATTCAAGTTAAGGAACAGGTTTTGCACGAGTACGTTATTATAATACTTTAGGTTTTCATTGTGTGCATTTCTCTTAAAGATCCATTGAAAAAAACAGCAAGTTATGAGTAGTGCCGTAAAATAATTGTGATAGTTTTCTATACAACGTGACACTGAAGTATACATTTCCAAGTCCGTGCTCCTTTCAACCAATATCCTTCGGTGGTGGTGATGGGAGGATAATAAGGCGTGATTTCCCGCAGTCGCCTGCTGCGCTTCGTGGGTGTGAGGGAAGGAGGTGGGGTGAGGGCGCTCAGACGGGGCAGGCGGGCACAAGGATTGGGATCGTTGAGTAAGCTAACAGACAACAGTAACCTTAGAACCCTCAATATAACATGTACTAATGGAGAAAAAAGCTGACTTGTCTGAGCGTGGGAACAGAACTACCTTGTAAGATCATTTCCTTACGTAGGTTTTTTTCCCAATCCGAATCAAGTTGCGGTGGTGCGCTAGGCTGGAACACGAGGCCGCGCGTCAGCCAATGGGGAAGCCGCTCAGGCCGCGGGTAGCCCACTGTGGCTCTCACCGCCCATACAGGACGGCACGCGCAGCCAATAGCAAGTCGCCTCGCCTCATCCCGTGCTGCCTAGCCCAAGGAATGTGTTAGTTTTGTTTTCCTTTTCTAGATTTCTCCATTATTTGTGAGGCTATGAGAGAGAGAGAGAGAGAGAGAGAGAGAGAGAGAGAGAGAGAGAGAGAGAGAGAGAGAGAGAGAGAGAGAGAGAGAGAGAGAGAGACAT
>CM035189.1:22413175-22425237 GCA_020233015.1 Callinectes sapidus | reverse complement strand
ACGAGGGGGAGAGAGAGAGAGAGAGAGAGAGAGAGAGAGAGAGAGAGAGAGAGAGAGAGAGAGAGAGAGAAATCCTTCACCAAAATCCTTTACTCTTCCAAAAAAAAAAAATCCTTTACTCTTCCAAAAAAAAACCAAATCCTTTACTCTTCCAAAAAACCCAAATCTTTTACTCTTCCCAAATCCTTTACTCTTCCTTTACTCTTCCCAAATCCTTTACTCTTCCAAAAAACCAAAATCCTCTACTCTTCCAAAAAAAAACCCATCAAGTGACGGGCATGATTGTGAAATAACCCACCCGACAGCGTTATTCCCCCACCTATCAATATATACCATTACGTGAGGAACCATGTAAAAATATATCAATAACCTGTTCCCTAACGAGCCATTTGAGGGCGAGAGTCGTGCGCCGAGTAAAGACGGTACTCCGCGCGCCCCGATGACTGCTAATGGCTGGTTGGGTTGTTTGGCCGGGCGTGTGACCAATGCCGGGTCACGAGGGCCTGGCGGGGCGTCGGGATCACCCACCACGAGGGATGACCGCCATGCTGATAAATTATGAACAACCGGAGGCGCTGAGGGAGGCTACTGACGAAGGGAGGGGCTAGGTGTGTGTGTGTGTGTGTGTGTGTGTGTGTGTGTGTGTGTGTGTGTGTTTGTGTGTGTAGAAAGGGAGAGAACCAATCCAAAGGGCACACACACACACACACACACACACACACACACACACACACACACACACACACACACACACACACATACACACACACAGCAGTAGGCCTCTTCTCCCTAATTACTTAATCTTACGATCTGGGTGGAAACATTATTTTGAACAGCCACTATAACGATTACGAAAATATATAAGTATAATTAACACAGATAGCCACGGAAAGATTAAAGAAAACCAGAAACCCTAAAAAACAGCATGCCCATTAAGACAGAAAGGGAAGGTGAGATGGTGCAAAGAACTTCTATTAACTCGCTTAGTGCTGGGACGCATTTCTACCATGATTCTAGGGTATGATTAGAATATTCTATAATCATTGTTATTATCATTGTTGTTGTTGTTGTTGCTGTTGTTGTTGTTGTTGTTGTTGTTGTTGTTGCTTAAGAGGTGTCTATGGATGTCAGAAGATTAATGGCCAGATTCTGTACTATTTCAAAATTCCCATATGAGTTTCTAAAGCTGTATAAAAAAAAACGCCAGATAGTAAGTACAATACAAAATAAAAAGTGCGTCATGGTATACTGAAGGAGTTAAAATGAAAGGGTAAGACATTTCCCATAAGTATTCCAGAAACAGACGGTCCCTGAGAGAATCTTGTTGGAGAGTCTTTGAAGGCAAAAAAGTGTTAATTAAAGAGAGTAAAATTTCTCACGAAGGGAAAGTGCGGTAGAAGGTTGTTGTATGGTGGTGAGGAATGGTGTGGTGGTGATAATGGTAATGGTGATATAATGGTAATGTGTTGCGGCAGTGTGGTGTGGTATGATAGTTTGGTGAAATGTAGTATGGTTCAGTCATCATCATCATCATCATCATCATCATCATCATCATCATCGTCGTCGTCGTCGTCGTCATCGGAGGGTTAAGAAAACATCCCTATTATGCCCCCAAAGTTTCATCCCTCCCCGGTCCTTCCCCGTGAAATGGTGGTGGTGAGGTCAAGCATGGGTGGAGCCTCGCGTTACCTCCCCACACAGCCGCGGGGAGGGAGGTAACCCGAGAGTACACCACTGAGTAGGAGACCTGAAAGCGACCAATGTTCCGTCGCGAAGAAATGTCACGGTTGCAAGATTTCTCTCTCTCAAGCACACGCCACTCACTCCTCTATTACTACTCTTGCTCCCCTGTGTCCCCAGGCTTTGTTCTTCCCATTAATATACGGGCAACACCACCACTGTCCCCACTACCACCTCCTCTTCCTCCTTGTCCACTCCTCATCCTCCATCTCCCTTCCTTCCTCCCTCGCTCTCTCCGCTGCCCCTCTGCTCAAGATTTCACAGGTAACACAAAATTGGCGTGAAATTTGGCAAGGGCCTCAAGTGGTGAGAATCGTGGAGAAATCACCGACCTACCGCGGAAACCTGCTAACCTCTCACACCCAGGGAGGCGAGGCCAGGTCATGCCGACTCCCACCTGCACGAGACACAGGCGAGCGGCGGCGCCTTGTTCACCTGGACCAGTTAAGAGAGGAGGGTTAATATTAGAAGTGGTCACGGTATGGATGCGAAGCGGCCATTAAGTGGGTGTGTGGTGCGCCTCGTTCCACCGTGTCCAGCCTCTCCACTACTCCAGCTGCCGACGCCGCTCCTGCTGCTCCTGCTCCTGCTCCTCCTCTTGCTCCTGCCAGCACGCCATTCCCTCCACCTGAACGCAAGGATCTCGTCTCCATATCAACGCATTGGCTATCGCAACCTGACCATCAAGGAGTGCATGACCAAGATAGTGAAATGCACTGCTCATGCTCCATCTTCACGCCTCAGCCTCACTTCGCCTTGCCACGCCTCGCCACGCCTCGCCACGAATCACGCTTCTCCTTGGCCGTCCCGTTAACGTAACGACATTCCTTTGTTTTCTTTGGTGATCCTTTGTGAAGACGAGCCTAGCAAGACCTCCGCCTGTCACACGCTTCTCTCGCCCATGATTACCGAAAACTAATTAGTGTGAGTGTCCCGTGATCACCTGGGACTGGCCGGCAACTAATGACCCTCGCCGGATACTCGTCTGGCCGGCCTCACGTCACCTGTAATTAAGCCGCGACAAAAAGGAGCCGGGAGCCGCAGCGCCACCCTCGCCCCACCAAATTTCAGATTTGTCCCAGTGATTTCACGCATTCTGTTCGGCGCTTATTTGGCGGCAGAGTGCGGAGCAAACACTGCCAGTCCGCCTGCACACCCACCGCCCCGCCCGGTCCTGTGCTGGCGGTTCTGACGGCGGGGAAGCTAACCAAAGATAGTAACTCGCACAAGGCAAAGCATTGTGACTGGGCGGTGAAGTGGCGAACCACAGCAATTGAAGCAACACAAAGACACTAAGTGCAACGATGCGAAGATAATGACTAACTTGACATCACTGTTTGTCATCGCGATCAGACAACACTCAGCCTTGTGAGCAGCATTTCGGTGATGCATCCTTCCCTCATCATCGGCTCACCACTCCCACTCACCGCGACCATTCTGATGGCCTACTTCCGTTTCAACTGCTCGCCACACAAAGACCTGAACGCACCTGATCCACAGACCAGCATCACACACAAGTAAGATGTAAAATCACACGCCGATGAGAAGTGTCTTGAGAACAAGACGTTAAAGTTCCCTCCTCCCTGCGGCGCTCCCATCATGGCAGCGTGCATGGCCACTAAGCCACCAAGACACAGAGGATCATCGGGGCCTCAGGGCGGGGCGTCAGCAATGATTGAAGGCTTGGGATATTAATGTGTTCTGGCTTTATAAGAGGCATCGTCTCGGAATAACTGTCCCGGCAGGCAGCAAGCAAACCAGTCTCCATGGCCCTGCGGAGAACGAACCTGAAAACGAACCTGTCGGTCCGGGCGGTGAGAACACTCTCACTGGACAACCTGGAACAGAGAGGCTGAGACACGCAAGCGACAGTTCTTCCACTCAGACCAGCCCCGAGCCACCCCGCCTCACTCCGCACCCTGCATAGCCGCCACAAGAATAGACCCCCCACGTCACTCAACGAAAACAAACGAAACTCCGCCACTACCCACCTGCACCACCTCGCCTGACTCAGGACTGTTTGGGCGAGAGTAAAGAGATCCGTCAGAACCAAAGTCATCAGGATCAGCCCCCGGGAGAGCAATACACAGTCGTTTAGAGTCTGTGATCATCTGCCCTTTGATAACGCAGCCACAAGCGCCGAAAAGAACAAAAAAGACAAGTGTTTTCTTCGCACCGAGGCATAACCGCTTTAGTGCCCACGGACACCGGTAGTGATCGATTTTATCGCAGCCACGCACCCACCAAGGAGTGAGCGGAGGCAAGACACGAGGGAAGAAGCGAGAGTGCAAGACGAAGGAAGGCCTCTCTACTGTGTCATCACGTACTGGTGGGTTTAATATCCACACACCCCACACACCGAACAGCCAACCACGCTTCAGCTACAACAAGGACTGACAAAAGCGATAAGCGCCGTCCTGAAACATCACCTCAGCAGCATTTTCTCTGGTGCACAACTCCCCACATTCCTCAAATACACGTGCTAAAGTCAAAAGATCCGCAACAAACAGGCCAATAGCGCCCCACGCCACTCAACAGGTGGACGACAGCCACGCGTCACGCCATCGCCAGACCGCCAGACTTTATAGCTTCCTCCTCCTTTAATGGACACTACTATCTTTAGTCTTTTTCCATGTGCTCATGAAGGAACACAGCAGAGTTCTTTCCCCAGTTACTGTAGTTTATCACATACGAATCTATATACTATTTATTGTTGTTTCTGCTTCACCTTATTTCTTCCCCCTTCACCTTCCGTCGCTTCCAGACACAAGAGAAAGGAAGCATTTCCCTTAAAGTGGCGGCGTTTTTGTACACTATTGTCCCCGAACAGCCACTTGACATGCACCGCTCGCCTCTACGAGTACCGCAAATACCCATCAAAGGTTTATGAGCAGAGGTGGAGAAAAAAAAAAAAAAAAAAAAACTTACGACCGTTTAGAACTTTAGAGCAAAAAGTGTTGGACGCACGTTTACGACGCCACGCGGAGAACACACCCGGTGACAGCAAGGTGGTCCTCCTGCCCCGCGTTACTAATTAAGGTGTGAATCCATTCCCCCCAGGGACCCCAGGCACGCCGGGGCTCCTGTGATCCCTGACACCCACCCGCAGGGAAAACTACATCGCCCGTACCCAGTGCAAGCTTGAAGAACATGGAAGAAGCTACAGGACTCCAATCAACCACAATTAGGGAGTAGTGAAGCTGTTCCTACGTTATAATGCTTGCCGAGCCCGCAGGGGAAACAATCTTCTGTTCACATAGATCTTCGTATTGACGTAAAGGAGACACTTAACCTTTGATCTGTATGTCTTCTTCACAGCTTAATAATATCCCTTAACTAATTTACCTTTATAACTTCCAGCTTCAACTGTGACTCGTATGGCTTTTTAATAAACACACTTCAATTCTTTGATTTTTGCTGCTTGTTCTCATCCAAATAATCTTCAGTTCTTTAGTTAAGGCAGCTTTTTTTCAGCTTAATAAACATTCTTCATCTGTCTTTTCTTGTGACTTCTTTGATCTTTCAGTTCTGACTCCTCGGTTTCTTTTTACTTAAATAGTCTTCAAATCTTTATCTTATATTTGTTCTTGTCAGCTTTAACTCTTTACCTCCTATATCTTTTAACTTCATTAATAGAGGAGTTTAAGTTTTGTAAGCTTGTAAGCGATGACTGACAGTAATAGGCGTGATGAAAAAAACTTGTAAATATTTAGTAATTTAGTCAGTGGTTACTGGAATCAAAAGATAAGCTATAAGGAAGCTGCAATTAAGAAGCAGTATAGGGACAGTCCCTATACGAAACAGCAACCTACCTTCACCTCTCATCCTCAGCTAATGAGTGGTTGGTTTGTGTTCAAGCTCAGCGATCAAAGAATTAACACAAGAGTTAATACAGAAGAATATACTACAGGTTCTTAAGAGTAAACATCCACCTTTCCACCTCTCACGCAGCGACCATAAAGACAACACTCACCTGACTGATGGACGGCACCGCTCACACCTGCACTGGTCCTCTTATGGATTCTTGACGACACCGCGGAACGCACACACGCACGCACGCACATTCACTACATTAAATAAACTATCACGGCGCACCGGAGTGTCAGCACTAGGCAGGCGGTAATGATGCTGATGGAGTACCAGTGTGGGGGAGTGCTGGCTGCAGGAGGCTCACCAGGTTGTCTTTCACTATGCAATGTCATCTGTGGGGAGAGAAAAGTGAAACGATTGTTATAATGGTATAATACTTTTATGATAGAAACTCGTCTTACCAAGATCACATCGCCACTTATAGTTACGCGCACAATATAAAAACTAATTGTAAAGAAGAGATGCATCAAAAATCAAATTTAGGACAAGGGCGAGGCCATGCACCATCACATGCAGGCCAGTCAACGTCATGTTCCTCCCAAGCAGCCTGGCGCGACCTTTAGCCCATCACCTGCATCTCATGGCAGCGCTAATAGAAAGAAAGCCACTATTATTTCTGCAATAAAGCAAGGCTTCCAGAGAGCATGCTCAGGGGGAAAGTGGGGAGGGAGAGAGGGAGGAGTATAATCCCTCAGTAACGGTAACTGTTAACTGAATCTACAAAGCGTCTCAAGGAGTAGTTATGAGTTATGTGTGGCAGGATGGCCGGAGGGGAGTCTGGCACCCTGTATCTCAGCGTGCAGGACGGTTTCCCAGGCGTGTCAGATAACACCAGCAGCAGCGCCGCTGGCAGGACCAGTTTTCCAACAACATTACTACGACCAAGCAGCGTAAGTGGTCCTGCTGATCACAATGTTCCTACAAGTACTCGCGCCTCGTAAAGCTGAACTGAGGGCGCCGGGCAGCAGCCACTCACCCACGCGGGGACAGGTGGGATTAGGTGCTTCGGGTGTCGCTGTAAGGAAACCAACAACCAGCTCGTCATTGCCTGCCCGACACAAACGCCGCTGTTGTTCATCGTCCCTCGCCCCGAGCAGCGGTGTCGCGCCCCACTCAGGCACTGACACTTGTGTCTCCCACACGCCCCCACGCCATGCAGGCATTCCTAAGTACCTCGACACACCCTAAGTCTCGGACAGGCGAGGTGGTACACAGTCCAAATCCTGGAAGCGGATGCTCATCTTAAAACTATACCGCCATGTCTACATATTAAATTTTACTTTCTCGCGCGAGGCCGCCACAGAGCAAGTGATGGACCGTAACCAAAAAATTCCATGCATAGCCGAGCTGCTAAGCAGGCCAAGGCCCGCATCAGACCAGTTTAGCACAAGACTTACGGCGGTTTAAAATTCCGAGCTCCGCCTCCCTCCCTAACTCCATCCAACTTATAAACAAAAACACTGCCTCATACTGTGTCCATATATATATCATGCATGCATGCATACATACATACATACATACATACTTATATATATATATATATATATATATATATATATATATATATATATATATATATATTATATCTATATATATATATTTATTTATTTATTTATTTATTTATTTATTTATTTATTTATTTATTTATACACATGTATGTATGTATATATATCATTATGATCAATGCGCTTCTCATTATAATAGAAATCAATTAGAAGGCAAATCAATAAAACACAATAAAGAAAAGAACACACCAACGCGTCAAGAGAGTTGGAAGCAAGGAATCCTCTGCAAGCTGATTGCCTGCGAGACACTGACGAGACAAGTAAAAGAGATTGTTCATTACAATTTATTAAGAAAAGTGAGGAAAATACTACAGCAGACTCTCAGTGAGTCATAATTGTGACGGCGGACTTGAGGAGCAGCAAGTGCACACAAGGCGGGAACCCCTGGGCGCTGTGCTGCGCCACACGACACCATAAAGCTTCATCAGCGTCCGCCAAACCGGTCACCTCTCGTGGAACAAACGATCTCCTCCTGCTGCTGCTGCACCAACACTGATCTGCCTGACGCGACCCCACTCACACCGAGCAGGACGCAATGCTATCCACGCCTACTACTGTAACCCAACCCCGCCCTGCGCGCCCTCACCCTGCATTGCTAGCTTGCACTCGCTCGTGGCTCATTCAATGACATCTATTTATTTTTCTAATTGCAATGACAATGGCTCGACACGCTGAGCAGATCTTTGGCGCCACAACGATGAGGTCAATGCTAACAAACTTTAAATGATGTACAAGTGACAGCTAAACTTAGCTCTTATTTATCGCGTTTTCTGGAGGTATGGGCTTTGGGAGAAAAATGAAAGGGAGCCACACGAATGTTGAGAATCCATGAAGGGGGAATGAAGTGAGAAGTTTGAGAACTGTACAAGACCATCATACTCTCATCCATCTTATGATCCACCCACCACCACCACCACCACCACCACCACCACTACTGCTGCATGGTACTTTTCCAAACCATTTTCCAGGCCAGCAAAAGCTAGAGGGAATAGTGGGTGAGGAGAAGCCTTTCGTTGTACTGTCCTGTCTCTCTTCCCTGTAGATAGTTAGTACCAGTTACCAAGCACCCTTGAAAGGACCAAAAAGTCCGTTGCTGCTTGGCTCTCCTCCTCCTCCTCTCCTGTCTTTTTTACTTTTACTATCTCTCTCTCTTTCACGCCATTCTTACCCTCATCTTTCCATTGTCACCATCATCCTCCACCGTACAAATCAAGAATTCTACACCAACAGACATCATTATCATCCAAAAAAATATAATGTTAACTTCTTGTCGATCCACACTTCTTTATCACTTTTTTAATTCTCTTCCTCCTTCTGGCATCACCATTGTCCACATACTAAAGACTTCCCAAGGAGAGTTCGGCAGCCTTCTTGTGGCGACTACGAGGCGAAAAGTGACTCCGGAGGTTGGTGGTCGAAGGGGAAGCCTCGAGGTAAAAATCTGATGGTCGAGGAATGAAGTGCCTAAGAAATCCAGGTGAGCTAATGAGTCGCTAAGTGATAAGTAATAGGACAAGTGTTGCAGTGAGTTCACCGTAGCGGAAAGAAGGATAAGGCGATGAAAGTGCTTAATATGACAAAATGACACAATCATCCCCACGCCCACCACAACGAAGCTGAAATATCACACGAGGAATCTTCATCATTAGACGACTATTTGTTAATGAAGTCGTAGAGGAAAAAATTACGAGAGTACGTGGTTAAAAATTAATGACTGGAACAGATTATGTAGAAAAAATACTACACCGAGTCATAAAACGTAATATGGAATCGAACGTAATAAAATTCACACACACACACACACACACACACACACACACACACACACACACACACACACACACACACACACACACACACACAGGGGATTTCGAGAAATATGAAGAACTGTTTGCTTCCCCAAGACTGAACAGACACAATCATTGCTCGAAACACAGCACCCTCATGTCTCGCCGCCGCCATGACACCTGCGTGATGCCCTCCCTCCGTGGCGCCCTCAAGTGTCTCCAGAAACAGAGATATCTCGGGAATCACGGAGGACAACATTACGAGCCCTGCTGCGACCCGTGGAGTCCTGCGTGGCGCCAGTCCCCCTGTTTCCTCAACATCACCATCGCGACGATAGTTTCCATCGTCATAACACTGTAATAAGCACAAAGGAAGCAAATTCATCACAAATCCGTAAATGTTCAGTGAATCACCCGAATGCAAGGTGGCGGTGTGGGTGAGAGTAGCTTGCGAGGCGGCGGCCCGTCAGTTGGCCCACTGTGGCTCTGAAGCAAGGCGCGCGCTGGTTGGTCCGCGCCGCTCCTAGACACACCATCTGGTGCACGTGCGCTACTGATTGAAATCCAGAAGGTTCTATCACCCACTGATGGACTTTACTAAGTCTGGCACTGATAGGGCGATGGAGGTGCCCCGTGCGACCACAGACAGCATGCCTGGAGGACTACAGGCACGAGAGGCGCCCCGGGACAGGGTTCTCCTGAGTGACCGTTCCACCACGACTGAGATTTTGTTGTGGGCGACGGCGGCCTCGTGCCCTTGATGACCGGCACGTAGACCCTTCTTGTCCGCACCGGAGAAAGGAGGTAAGGTAGGTAAAAATAACAAATCTCACTCACCTTCGAGTTGCTGTGGTTTCGTTATCTCCAGGCCAGATATAACGTCTGCACCACCACGAGTCTCATGTACTGCCAACACTATTCACAGTCATCAGCTTCGCACACTGCCATGGACGACCTACTGACTCAGTCCGTATTAAATATTTCGATTTCCTTTGCTCTTACATAACCTTGGCCATCATTGACGGCGACGTTGTCATGGCTAGTAGGGAGAGGCAGCCATGTGTACGAGCCGTGTGAACCCCACATCAATGACGTCGTGCTGACACTTGAGGCGACTACCAAGTACCGTCACAGCAAGCACAGGAGAGAGAGATGAAAAGGAAAAGCCACACACACACACACACACACACACACACACACACACAGACACACACACACACACACACACACACACACAGACACACACACACACACACACACACACACACACACACACACACACACACACACACACACACCTAAACAGCAAGGTGGTAAGAAAAGAACACGACTTAAAAATTTGAATCCTTGCTAAATATGTCTGCAACAAATTAATATTATCTGGAGACTGATTGCGAGGCCAAGACGTGGCCTGACGAAAACCTCACAGCGGGGAGGCCCAGTGCTGGAAGATCATTTGGTGTTAATTTCATTTTCACTATCAAAACGTAACAATTCAGCACTCAGCACCATGACTCATATTACCTTGGCCTTCGCGATGGCAGCTGGCGATTAGTGTGACAAGCATGGTCGTTCGGCAAGATGTTGCATTTCCAAACACATGACATTCTCAGTACTCTCATAAACTAACAGATGTGTTACATCCATAATACATTTGACCAATCAGACATAATGGAGTAATCTGCATTACTGATGGTTGGCCAATGGCTGTTCATTTTTCCCTATCCTTTCTTCATGTAATGAGGGAATAACAAGTGCTATATAAAAGATGGCCGAGCCGAACAAAGGAGTGAGAAGAGTTTAATATAAATCAATCAAATTCGACTCTGACTCTCTCTCTCTCTCTCTCTCTCTCTCTCTCTCTCTCTCTCTCTCTCTCTCTCTCTCTCTCTCTCTCTCTCTCTCTCTCTGACATATAATTACTTTAAACTCATACAAGAAGTTTTTCTCCGATAAACACATGAATTGACTCCCAAACCTTGCTTGAGACATCCTGACACTTCAATGCATGTATCTTATGAACACTGTCAAGTTTAGAAGCAAACAATGCCTTAACACTCAACATAACTCAAGGCGAGTCTAAAGTCAAATAACAGTTAACATCTTTATTACCCGAAGCTCAGCACTGCAACCAATGTGTCGAGTTGTGGTGATGAGACTATCCTCACCCTGTAGCCAGAAAAGATTTAGCCGCCCGCAGTGAGCAGCGCTGCGACACAACTCACACAGGACATATTTTCTTGACAACATAGCGGTGGACTCCCACCACTACCATCTCTTCCTCTTCCCCACACTAACATCACTTTCATCTGTTCAAAAGTCTGCGGGGATGACATGCCTACATGTGCACGCTTCTCTTGCAGCTTTGGCCCTAAATACGTGTTCTCGTACTCATACACGCCCTCATACATGTAAACAATTCTATGTACGTATTTATAAGTGCTCCTGGACATTATAGATCCAGCATTTTTGTGAGTAATGTCGAGTCCATTAAAATACAAGAACCTGCATACAAGCACGTGATGTGGTGACGGATGGCCAAGAGGGCAAAGATGAGGACAAGAAGGGGTGACAGCAGATAAAACATCAGATAAAGACTTCATTACTGGGTATTTCCTTACCTGAGATTAACACTGATCAAAACAACTGGTGGACATCCATTAGTAAAAAGAAAAAAAAAAAAACCTTTACTTGCATTACAAACCAGGTATATAAGTTATGGTGCATGGAAGTGTCACACCGCCATGTACACATAATGCCTCCAGTACAGAGAAATATGTAGCTGAACCCAAGCTTGCCGCCCAACGCCCCAGCACTGCCCTTCTCTCCTTACACATCTGCGATAACTCTCACTTACTGGGCCGCGGAGGGCATTCAGTCCATCGATTAGACAAAAAAGGAAAAAAAAAAAAAGGCCCAAAGCTAGATAATAAAAAAGGAGCGTCTTGCAAAGTGTCGGTTAGTGTCAGGAAGCCTCGGAACTTATCGAGGAGCGAGATTCAAGAGCTAATCACAGAAAAATAAATATTCCAGTCAAGGCCCGGAGGGAATTAATCTCTCTCTCTCTCTCTCTCTCTCTCTCTCTCTCTCTCTCTCTCTC
>CM035189.1:22314632-22325647 GCA_020233015.1 Callinectes sapidus | reverse complement strand
AGAAAAACATTCAAAAGAAACATTTTTATCTTGTAGAGTGGATTTAAATTTCAAATTGCAATATCCATAAATATTCTTAGGAGTTCCCAAGAGGATTATTAACTCTGGTTGAGGCGCAGCATTTTGGACCCTATGGCGAGCAGCGGCAAAGACGCGAGTGGGATGCCGCCCCCCTGTGGATGGCGTCCCCCTGGCCGCAACAGAATACGTCTGTGTGTGAGTGCATGCGATGGAGGGAGGGAGGCAATATTAGTTTTATTAATGTTTCTTGAGTTTCCTTGTTACTTTTCTCTCTTTCCTCCACCATATCCAGACAGACAACCTCCACGGACACCCAACGCACATCAACAGGCCTCCCACACCTCAACCACAACCCATTTCAGCATATCCCTTCCACAACAACCTATTTCCACCTCCTTTTCAAGTGCCACTCTCGTCCCACCTCCCGCCCTCCGCCCCACACCGCCTCGTTCTCCACTTCCGCCACGTTCCTGTACTGTCCCCGCCTCACTAACGTCTGATAATGCTGTGTACACCACCAGAGCAGTGTAATGAGCACAGTACTAGTAATGTAGTTGTGAGCGGCTACATGTATTCAAATACATCCTAACATTCGCAAAGACACACCAACAAGCTAACCTATACAAACTCAAGCGATCAAAATACATAACAAAATAATCTAACACACTCAAATGCACTCTAGCATATTCAAACACAATTAAACACACATTAACAGGATGAAACACTTCAATCCATTCAAACACACTAATAAACAAGCAAACATTCAAACACACTAATATATAAGATAACCCTCAAACACACTAAAGAATCCAACATACCTAATCAAACACAATTAAACACTGAGACATCCAAGAAAATTCAAACACAGATAAACAAACACTCCGGCACACTCAGATATAATCACACACACTTCGACAAACCGAGCACATTGGAACATACCCTAACACATGTGCACCCAACCACACTCCAGACTCACTCTCTTCTAAAATTATTCCATCGGCAAAACTTCTCCCTTTTTTTTCATTCTTTTTAAATCGCTTACCTATTCCCAATCTTACTAAATCGCACGCATCAATGAAAACGACAAATAAAAGAAAAAGAAAAAAACACATCTTGGAATCGAGTCGTGTAAGATTTCAGCAGCCTAAGTTGTCTATAGTTTAAGTCCCGCGGGTCCCGAGGCTCACTGAGGCGTGCTTTGTCCCTACATCATAACTGGGGACTCGAGACAATTCCACATCAATTCTAGCCTCAGAGATTTTGTTCGGCTTATACTGGCAGTGATGAGAATCGAGCTGGAGTTTTTTTTTAAGGTATCAATAAAAAATGGAGAATAAGGATGGAGGTTTAGGTATGATAAAAGGGATACTTCGTGGTGACTCTCCCGTCCTTGTCACTATTCATTCCATCCACACCTTTCCTACTTTTGTCTATTTTTCTTTTCTTGCTTTTTCTTATTTTTTTCCTTACTTTCCTACCTTTCCTACTTTTGTCTATTTTTCTTTATTCCTCCTCTCTTCCATCACTCTTATATGAACTACAGTCTCTCTAGCTCTCCTGTCCTCGTCATTTCATAGTCCCTCCACATCTTTCTGATTACTATCCTTCACTACATTCTTTTCCTCTCCTTTCATGTTCACACTTTACTATTTTTTTTTTTTTTTTTTTTTCATTTCCCTTGTCTTATCTCACATTTCTCTCTACATCAATTCAACCATAATTCTCTACCTACTACATTTTGTCTACCTCCCTCATATCCTCGTCACTTTCAATTCTCCTCACTTATTTGTCTATCTCACTTTTCCTTCCTCTTCCAACCTCCCCATTTTTTTTACCTAACAAAAAAATGTCTACCTTTACTGCCTTCTTCACGTCACATTCATACATTTATATTAACTAACTTACATTTTTTTCTACCATTCCTGTCCTCATCATGTCGAATTCACACATTTCTACTAACTTACATTTTTTTTCTACCATTCCTGCCCTTGTCACTTTTCATTCTCACATTTCTACTAACTAACTTACATCTTTCTTCTACCATTCCTACCCTTGTCACTTTTCATTCTCACATTTCTACCAACTAACTTACATTTTTTTTACCTTTCCTGCCCTCGTCACTTCACATTCACACATTTCAACCAATTTCCACTGTTTTTTTTTTTCTTTTTCTGTCAGTCACCCTATCAGTCACTAAAATTTGTCAACCTCTTTCTCTACCTCTCTAGTCTTCGTCACTTCATGTTCCCCTCACCTCTAGGCTTCCTTTTAAGCTCCTCACTCTCATCTTTATTGTGTCTCCTC
This sequence comes from Callinectes sapidus, assembly GCA_020233015.1. Lineage (NCBI taxonomy): Eukaryota > Metazoa > Arthropoda > Malacostraca > Decapoda > Portunidae > Callinectes > Callinectes sapidus. Next base: position 22,323,322 of record CM035189.1, on the reverse strand, counting down.
TGGCGTCATGCCCCCTTTATCACTCACACCATCTGCTTTCAATGCTCCTTTTCTTCCCTCCCTGTGCCTCCTCCCCCATCACCCCACCCCAAGCCGAGGGGGAAGCGGAGGGGCGTCACAACTGTAGTGTCATATGCAAATTACCTCAGGCGGCAAAAGGAGCAGCTGGCTAGTTGACAACCCCCAAACCGACCGTAATGGCGGAATTATTAAGCTTACTCTTTTTATCTTACTTTTTTTTTATATTTGCGTATGCGTATTAAAATGAGGGGAGGCAGAACGGGAGTGACGACAGCTTCCCTTCGCTTCCCTTCCCCCCTTCCTCTCCCTTCCCTCCCTTCCTCGTCCTGTCAGTCAATTGAGATTTCAACGCTAAGGTGACGACCGCTGACGAGCATACCACACCTCTTCCCTCCTCTCCCTCCACCTCTCCCTAAACCACCACCACCACCACCACCACCACCACTAGGACCATTGTTACCGCCACCTCCACCACTGCCATTGTTACAACTACCACTGCCTACACCACTGTAACCTCTGAACTACAAGCACCAAGATCACCACCACCACTGCCACTGCCATTACTACTACCGCCGTCACTGTCCTCACCACCACTATTAGTATTCTTAAGAGAACTGGCATCACCATCCACCATAACCGCGAGAATTACCACACCACCACTCTTGTCTAAAATCACATCTACCACAACAACCACAACCGCAATCACCGCCACCACCATAATCAGTAACAAAAATAAGCTTCTCTCAACTACAGGCATTTTCTTCCATCTAATTCACAAACTAACATCAGAAAACCAATCATAACTACCACACACACACACACACACACACACACACACACACACACGCACGCACATACACACACTCCTCGTATAATAAAACTCCCGCCACAACACAGTATTCAAATCTTATTCAAATCCATTGACGCCCGTGCATATGAAATCCGATGAAGGGACAATCAGGCGATAATCATATTACTGGACCTCCTCCCGCCGCCTGTCCGTCACCTACTACTTTTTTACCTCCACCCTGCCCCGCTAAGCTCCCTGTGAATAGCGCCAAGTATACACAGGAAGGGTAAACACAGCCACCCCCTGCCCGCCCCCTGCCCGCCCCCTGCCATCCCCCGTTACGCCCGTGGTAAAAGGTGCCTTGTTACTCCTCCTCCTCCTCCTCCTCCTCCTCCTCCTCCTCCTCCTCCTCCTCCTCCTCCTCCTCCTCCTCCCCTCAGTCAGCATAGCCGTTCCACGTAGTATGAATGAATGAGGTCACTTAATATTCATTGTCGGTTTTGCTTCCACACCCTTTTCTTTACCCTCTCCCCCCCCTCTCTCTCTCATTCTCTCTCCCTATGTACTGTGTCCCCCTCTCTCTTTCTCTCTCTCTCTATGTACTGTGTCACCTCCCTCCCCCCTCTCTTTCTCTCCCTCTTTCTCTCTATCCACTGTGGTAATTATGACATCACAGTGGGGAGTAAGCCTTTTCGCTACACGCACGCACGCACGCACGCACACACACACACACACACACACACACACACACACACACACACACACACACACACACACACACACACACACACACACACACACACACACACTAATAATTTCTGGATATTTTCTCGAACAATCACTTTTTGGCACTGGCATTTTCAGCGGATATTGTTTTCAACGTTTTGTTTTCTCTTTCCTTAACCATAAAAATGAATAAATAAAAACACTACACCTTATTATACTTTGTCTCCATGCGTTTCTCATCACAAAGATTTAAGTAACACCCCTAGAACAACATGCACACAACCTAGGCGTGGTGAAGGAAGGCAGGGCAAAGCAAGGCAAGGCAGGGCAAAGCGGGGCAAGGCAGGGCAAAGCAAGGCAAGGCAGGGCAAGGCAGGGCAGAGCAGGGTAGGGCAGGACAGGGCAGAGCAGGGCAGGGCAGGGCACGGCAGGGCAGGATGGAGACGCATATGAAGTGGGTGGCGGTATATGAAGTGTTTGTGTGGCGTGGGAAAGACAGGCTGGCGATAGAGATAAGAGGTGAAGGGAGTAAAGGAGATGGTTTGTGTCCTGCTCTACCGTGATGGCTACTGTTGGTGATTGAAATAGTACGTGATAGATCCAGTGTTCGTTTGCCTGATTGGGTGCCTGATTAATTGATTGATGATGGTCGTTCAGCTGATTGATTGCGACAAGGCAGAATTGTAAGGTGGTTACGTTCTTCGGGATCGCCGTGCTACAGTGGAACCGGGTGCGCTCTCGAAGCTTTGAGATCTCCGAGCGCATCGGTTCAAATCCTGGCCACGGTCCGAGGGGAGATTGGGCATCCACTCTGGGTAAAGGTTCCCTAATGAGCGGACTTTCAAATAGGAGGTTTCCATTAGGTAGTCTCCTTTAGCCCATAAACTCCCGTGAAAAGCCCACATTGTTTAAATAAAATAAAAAGGTGTAGAGGGCTGGAGATGACGATGATGATAATAATATGGGATTATTACAATCATAAAGAAGGTTTATTAGTTGGTTGGTTTGACAAATGGATAAAGAGATAGATATCATGGATAGACATGCAGATAGATAAAGATAAATATATATGTGGAAAGGACGGATGGGTAGATACAGAAGAGCAAATATAAGTAAATAAATATATATAGAGATATACATAAATATATATATATATATATACAGTATAATATATAAGTAAACCTGTCTCGACATTCAAGGTTAAGAAGATGCACAAAAGAAATGTTGATGCAGTCCAAAGTCAAACTATTTTCTATAATTCTTTCGACACTGAAAAAAACGAGAGGAAATTCCTAAAAAGAAATAGAATAAAAAAGAGCCAGACAGCCGGGCAGACAGTCAGACCTTCTCTCCATTAGACGCTCAAAAATTATCCAAACCGCAAGGACACTCACTCACTCACCCTAATAACACTCCTGCATCTGCTCCTCCTCCTGCACGAGTACGTACCCGACATACTCACACACACACACACACACACACACACACACACACACACACACGACCAGACTTCATCAAATTAAATGTTCTCCCTCATGACCCCTGCGCCCTGGGTCATGTTTGAAGCGGCTCCTTGTTCTTCCTGCCCTGTGATCATCACCGGGGAACACTTTGATAACAGCCCACGCCCCACACACCTGAACCGGATCCGAACCGGACCGGACTTAACACTGCCACACCTATATAGACACACCCTTGAACCTAGCAGTACGTGTGTGTGTGTGTGTGTGTGTGTGTGTGTGTGTGTGTGTAGGCCAGCAACAGATAATGCAATTTGAATGCCTGGAATATTAATAAATGAAATAAATCAATAAACATGAAATCATACAGTAATAGAAAGATTCACTAATTCAAGCGAGTATCTAAGATTCTGTCTAACACTTATATGAATCCACAAGAGTGATTGATCCATGTTTTACAGTGTACTTTAAATTGGACTATAAAGAGCTCTCTCTCTCTCTCTCTCTCTCTCTCTCTCTCTCTCTCTCTCTCTCTCTCTCTCTCTCTCTCTCTCTCTCTCTCTCTCTCTCTCTCTCTCTCTCTCTCTCTCTCTCTCTCTCTCTCTCTCTCTCTCTCTCTCTCTTTCTCTCTCTCTTCAAAACTGAGGGCGCCAGAACATCACCGTCACATGGCGCGCGCACACACACACACACACACACACACACACAGGCTGGGAGAGGGGGAGGGGGGACGCCCATAACACACCCACCCACACCTCAGAAAACACGCGCTTGCCAGACATGTTAGTGAAGCTTTTCAGAAGGAGCGGCCGTGCACCAGTACGTACAAGCCTCAGTGCACGCCACCGGTCACTCAAACACACGAAGGGATGGCCAGTTTTACATGTGCCACTAAAAACAGGCAGCGGGTCGACGAGTGGCACGCAGGGAGCACCGCGCCCCGCCCCGCCCCGCCCTGCCCCGCCCCTGAATATCATTAGCCGGGCCGAGTGGGTGTGCCGCCGCCGTAAGCCGCCTCGCATCCCCCTATAAACATCGATATTCCCTTCAAGGTTTTCTCTAGTCAAAACTCCGCCAGCAGTGTTTGAAGTCTAAACACGCCTCGGGAGGGCCGCCGTGTTCCGCCCCGGCCACTGTTTAACCTGGCAGCCTCTTCGCCCCCACTCCACCCCATCAGACCCCACCTCAACCCGTCCCATCCCCGCCTCATCCCGCCCCGCCACGCCAGCACTCGTCATTTCTTCTCTCCAGCTCAGCTCAACTCCAGAAAGTGCTTTGCCTCTGAATATCTAGACGGTCATGTTAAAACTTTGCAAACTTTTAATAGATAAAATCAGAGCTGCCGAGTTGTATTTTCCCGGAATGAGGTTCAGCGTTGCCCTCCCGGTGGGTGCGGAATACGGCGCGCTGCACGCCCCCCAAGACACACCACACGGTGCACGTACTTATTGCTACTGAGAAAACCTAATAGAAGCCAACAGGAGGGATGAAATGCAAAAAGTGTGTGTGTGTGTGTGTGTGTGTGTGTGTGTGTGTGTGTGTGTGTGTGTGTGTGTGTGTGTATTACAGTTTTCCCTAAGAATTCAGTTTTCTCTTGTGAAAACGATTCATCAGTTTTGTTTAGTTCTTGGTGCATTTCTTACATGAGGGTTACATTCTTTACAATAACACATTTAGAGTTACCAGTATTATTCACAAATCCTTACCAAATCCACGTCGAGACAAGGTAATGGTAGAACATATGACATGATCATCCTCCCCAACCCCACTGGATACATCTCTTTCCTTCTCTTTCTCTCTTTCTTTCTTTACTTACGCCTCACAAGTCGTGCTGATATACACCGGAAATACAAGTAGTAGTCACGTCCTCCAGCTGGTATTCACTCCTGCCCTAACGTGTCTTCAGGTGGTCAACTTAGTACGTCCCCCACCCCAACCCCCCCTGTGAATGAAGTCCCGCCGGAAGGTCAAGAAATGTTGCGAGGACCGGCGGCGACACCTGAGGCAGGGCACGGCGGAGTGCTAGTCCTGGTCAAGGCCACCTGAATACATTGAATACATTTGAATATATTCCTTAACCAGTGGTCTTGGTCAGCGCTGTGTGTCACGTCTAGTTTGGGTTACAGTGTAGCGATTCTTATGGTACTACAAGATCTAGAAACACGTCTGCTCCCCCACCCCACCCCACCCCTCCCGCCTCTACTACTTTGATGAGGTTCTTATAGTTGACGTTAATGAACTCTATTCTATTTGTCCAGGTTATAGTGACGGTTTAACATGATTTATACATTATTAACAAAAGAAACTCTCGTTAGAAGCAAGCAAATTATCTGTGGCCTATCAAAACTGTCGTGGTAGAATTAAGATCGAAGTGTTTCTGAATATGGGTAGTGTGGTGAGGCAATGTGTGAAGCTAAGAAGGTATTAACCGTCGCAGTAACAGTGTCATAGCTCATGCCTTCCGTGTTCCTTGATGTCCCGAGTCACTGACATGTGCTCCACTACGTCCTTGATGTAAAATTAATTTAGTAACGCGGCACGTCAGAGAGAACCTGATCTTCTTGAGTGGAAAATTCAAGCGAACAACAATCAGCAGCCCTCAGTCAGTGGTAATACACACTTGCAATACGCCCTTCTCTGATACATCCTCGTGATGCAAAGATAATCCTGCAAGATAATCCGCGTGTCTGGCTCACGGCGATCACTGGGGTCAAGGTCTGAGTGTCTGAGTGTCAGGTAATGTCTGTCTGTCTCCCATGTAGGGCGTGGGACCGCTGCGGGCTGGGCGCTGCCTCCAGGTACAGACACGAGGCAGAGGACCACCTTGATTCCTGTGTGTGTGTGTGTGTGTGTGTGTGTGTGTGTGTGTGTGTGTGTGTGTGTGTATGTGTGTGTGTGTGTTATACACCATGCTTGTTTTATAAATCCATATCCAAACCTAACAATGTGGTCAAGATATTATGGGTGTGTGTGTGTGTGTGTGTGTGTGTGTGTGTGTGTGTGTGTGTGTGTGTGTGTGTGTGTGTGTGCGCGCGCGCGCGCGCGTGCTCGTATGTCTCCCCCCACGACTATGTATTAATATATACACTGTGCCACAAACCACCATCATGACATAACCACCACATACACGTGCACGCGCATCTGTAGCGTGTAACACATTCACTATCTCCCTCCTGCACGCAACACCACCCCCCCCAACTCCCACAACTTCCCCCCCCACGCTGCTCCCAACACTCTACAATACAGCAGTGGTGATGGGATGGAGGGGAGGAGAGGAAAGGGGGACCATCACTACCACCCTCTCTTCGTATTTACTTTTTCCTCCATCCCACAATGCACAGTAATTTGTTGAGTCTTTTTTTCAGCAAGGGTTGAGTGGCAACGGATCGAGGCGTTCTCCCAAAATCAGAAGTCTCTCAACACTCCCTTGGGAACCGAAGCCTCGCATGCCCTCCTACCACAGCTCCTCCTCAACCTCCTCAACCTCTTCAACCTCTTCCTCCTCCTCCTCCTCCTTCTCCTCCAGCTCATCCTTGCCTTGCCTTGCCTTGCCCACCTTCTTCAAACGTCCCTCTGCCACACCCAATCATCTTGCCACACCTACATGATACCTTATGTCTTCGCTATCCTGTGTGTTCTTCCTGTAACTTATATTATATTTGTAAAAGTATATATTTATTTATTTGGACCAATGGGAATTTTGTAACTTCCACTTTACTGTAAACATGCACATTTTGGTCAATAACACTAACTAACTAGCAGACCCACAAGGTTCATAAAGACCAGTATATATGTTGCTGTTTGTTCTTTCCTTGTGAACGTCCATCATTGTTCTATTCCATCCATTCTCTTTACACACAACTAATTGAATATCAGCATGTAATTAGATAGATGGTCATTACGCAATAATACTCCTGTTAACTGTTGTTTTTTATGCATCCTCGTGTTCATAATTGTCCCACATTTTTCTTAACTAACAGGCTGAAGGGGGCGTCACGGTCTCGTATAGTTTAAGAACGACTTCACATAATCAGATGGAAAACACTAAAGAGAAATGTATGAAAATTAGTCCATATGGAAGAGTAAAACACAGAATGACATTAGAATTTTCATGGGTGCTTTAATGGTTTTAGTAACAACTTGAGATTCTACGCAAGCAATAGAAAAACACAATTAGGATTAAGAACCTGTACAATCATCTCTAAGACCTTTGAGAAGAATTAGGGTTTTCAAGACAGTTTTGATGGTCTCAGTGATAATTTAACAAAGAATCTAGAAGAATTAGGGTTTTCAAGACAGTTTTTATGGTCTCAGTGATAATTTAACAAAGAATCTACACTTTCAACTGGAAAACACGCTTGATAAATCGAGTAATAATTTTCCATAACATTTAATTAAGAAATAGTCCCATGCAATCCTATGACACATCTTCACAACCTACACCATTTTAAGCTAAACTTCCTTACCCTTGCTTCCTACATATACCATCTACACCACCTCTTTCCTCCTTCCCGTTCCTTTCTGTACTTCCTTTACCCCCGACCATCTCTCCTTCCCCCCCCCCCCTGTCCTTCATATACTAACCCTACCGCCCCCTCTTCCTAACTTCTAAGCCAAACTCCCTCCAAGACTTTATACATTGATTACCACCCCACCACTTCCCCTCCCCTGTCTCTGAGTTATTCACAACACCTCCCCCTTCCACTCCCCTCCGCTTCCCTTTGTTGCATCCCATCCCTTTCTCTTATTAATATCCCCTCATTCTCCCCTCCTTTGAAATGGCTCGATGCAATTTTTTCTCCCTTTCCTCTTTGTTGATCTTGTGATTGTGTAATAGTATATATACTCTCTCTCTCTCTCTCTCTCTCTCTCTCTCTCTCTCTCTCTCTCTCTCTCTCTCTCTCTCTCTCTCTCTCTCTCTCTCATATGTTACCCTTATCGCGAAACATTATATGTTACCCTTATCGCGAAACATTATCTCGACGGTTATGTTCACTTCCTCCTCTCACTTTCCTATTGAATTTCTATTTGGTTTAAACTAAAATCAGACCGTGTGTTCCCTTCCCTCCCATCCAACTCCTAATGCAATACTTGACTCCTGCTGCTTATGCTGCTGCTCCTACTACTATTGCTGCTGCTGCTGCTGCTGCTGCTGCTCCTGCTGCTGCTGCTACCGCTACTTCCAACATGGTACAGTACACTGATATTCTGCTATGTACGGTATAGTATATTGAATCTTTACAACAGTCCACTAAATAATTATATAATATGCCTTGATTTGACTGTTACTACAACTAATATTGCTACCTCTCTCTCTCTCTCTCTCTCTCTCTCTCTCTCTCTCTCTCTCTCTCTCTCTCTCTCTCTCTCTCTCTCTCTCTCTCTATCTATCTATCTCTCTCTCACACACAATGTTCGAAGTTTTATTATTGGAAAGGACTCCCTCTCTCATATAACGTCAAAAAATAAATTGAATCAATCAACTAATTAATCATTCATTTTAAAGAGACGCGATTACTTTATTATTACGCCACCACAGAAATTTCTCCCTTAAGGTCTCAATACAAAATTCAACTGCACAAAGGTCCTTAAGCTGTTCATGTATCCTAAAACACATGAACTGGAAAACAAAGCATCCTTTTATCTTTTCTTATGTATAAGTGTTTTTTTTTTTTTTTTTTTTTGTTATCTCT
>CM035189.1:22302386-22314612 GCA_020233015.1 Callinectes sapidus | reverse complement strand
TCTCTCTCTCTCTCTCTCTCTCTCTCTCTCTCTCTCTCTCTCTCTCTCTCTCTCTCTCTCTCTCTCTCTCTTCGGGAACAGGGCAGGAGGCCACGCACCGCCACCATAACCTCATTACAGTGTCACAATTCAAACACGCACACACTCCCACCTCTGTGCTAAGGGCGCCTTCCTGTCACACTTAACCCTCAGCGTGAAAGTTACATGTATAGATAGAGACCGACCCCGATACACACACACACACACACACACACACACACACACACAGTTCACCTCAGTAAGCAAAGTAAGTATTTGTGTTTCCTTGATCCCAAACTTTTTTTTTCATCTCACATAATCAATAGACCTTTTTCCTCCTCCTCCTCCTCCTCCTCCTCCTCCTCCTCCTCCTCCTCCTCCTCCACTACCTCCCTCCCCTACCTCCTCCTCCTCCTCTTCCCCCTCTTTCAGATTCACCCCTTCCCTTCCCCTCCTCTCCTCCCTCAATACTCTTCCTTTTACAAATTTTGTGTTTTGTCTTGTCAACCAGCCCGAGGCAAAACTCATTTTATGGCGATATTGAAGCTAAAATTCTGAGGGCGCGGTGGTGAAGGGCGCAACCCCACAACACGAAGGAGAGGAATGGGAGGAAGAGGGGAAAGAAAAGGACATTAAGAAGAGGGGATGAGGGTGAGGAAGGCAGTGATGGACCGGAAAAGGGGAAAGAAATGTAACCAGAAAAGGAAAGGAATTAAATAGGGTGGTAAAGGAACGCTGAAGGAAAGGGAGAGGGAAGGTGAGGTGTAAAGAGTGAAGATGTGAAGATATAGGTGATGGAAGGGAAATGGGCAACGGAGGAGGAGGAAGAGGGGGGAGGCACGGCACGGAAAGATGTCGCTTGGCTGAAGGAAATCCGGCAGAAACCTTTAAATATTTCCAGTGAGAATCAAAAACATTAAAATCCCGTTTCTTTTTTTTTTTATTCATTTATTTATTTTTTGGGGGGAGTGATGTCTGGAATAAAATTTGTAACCCCTTCACAAAAAAGAACAAAAAACGTAAATGAATAATTCAATAAATCACTTAACTTTAATAAATCCTCTGTTGAGATATGGAATAGAATCAAAGTGACGCCGTTGCCGGAAAGTCAATGCTACCTAACCTAACCTACCTTAACCTAAACTACATTAACGAGAACAGAAGACGAGAAACTTCAACTGATCTACCTTAAGTACCATCAACTCCTATACCCTCCCTAATATCCCTGAATTTGCCATAACCCACTGAAGTGAAACTGTGGTAAAGAATTTCAGACGGGAAGGTTAAATTAATCCACCCAGTCACAGAAAACGGGATGCAAGAGACGGTAAATGGGAGTAAATAGCACTACTCATTCACCCCCCACCCCCAAATAAAATAAAATATAAAATAAAAAAAGAGAGGGTTTTTTCCCTTATAATTGGATGAAAACTCTTGAAAACCCCGCTAATCATCAGTGCTCTTGGAAAATAGTCGCGGTGAGAGAGCATACATACATAGCGTTTCTCAATACGGTACACCAAGACTCGGGACATGAACGTCAAACCACGAGAGCCAATTTACTTCCTGGGTTGGTTTGACATTCCCCTCCTGAACAATTACTCGGCAGGAAGGTTAGTGGTGAGTATTACACGATAACTTCACGTCAGGGGCACACCCACCCACCCACCCACCCACCCACACACACACACACTCACACACACACACACACAGGGACGCCATTATCAAAACCAACCAGTCCACTTAATACAACAGGTCGAATACTCACACAAGTTTCAAAGGGGCAAAGGTTCGTACATTTCTCCTGCACCAGCGGGCTCACCACCTGCTGCTGCTGCTCCTCAAGAACACAATGGCCGCCTGACGAACATGATGATGGCTAATAACTAGATTCAATATTTCCAGGTCCGTAAAATTAGACGGCTCCGCAAATATCACCGGGAAAACTTGCCTCTTATTTCTATGCATATCAGATTATCAACTTGGATAATATAGAAAACACTATTAAAAGATATGCGAAGTTGAGAAAATAAATGGAAATGCAAGACGCCATAAAGTGTACACGTGGTAATCAATGTGAAGTCAATTTTAAACTATCATTCGCATCAAAAAAAATGGTCTGATCTCTTATAGTTCCCTACTGACTGTTTGTTTGTTTGTTTGTTTATGTAAGAAAGGGGAAGCTGACCAAGGACAACAAAAATAATGAAGATAAAAAGACCACTAATATGCCTAATGTCCCTATACAGATTTGACACTAACCATGTAGAGTCTCATTAATTTACCTAAAACTCATTTGAAAACCACTCGTTTGTTTATTTATTTCCTTTTAAAAATCTATCTCTTTTTTTCAAGTTTGAGTCCGTTATTTCTTACTTATCCTGATTACTAACACTAGAGGCTTTATTTACGTTGCCCTATTACTTGTTTCCAATACAACACCGTACCCCAGAAAACACACACACACACACACACACACACACACACACACACACACACACACACACACACACACGCACGCACGCATACAGTCGCAATAAGCTCACATTGTCTCCATCAATATCAGTCTCACCAACAAATGTTCGTACAGACACAAGAGACAATATTTTCTGGAATTCTCTATAACTGGTAATACATTGCTTGACTTCCTACTCTTTAATGGGCTGTGGTGAAAAGCACTAGTTTTCAATGGTGTTTCCATGACTCTAGTGACTGTTCAACATGGAGTCTGCATCATTAATGGGAAAAAACACCGTTAATAGTCTTTGAGGTCTTTGAAAACAGTCCCGAAGGAAGCAAAGCGTTTAAGATGGAGTAAATATGAGAGAGAGGAGGGAGAGGGAGGGGGAACATACAACTGAATAAACACAAGAACGTTGGAAAACAAAGAATGAATACAAAAAGCCAGCTGAGGCTATTGAAAATCATCCTGAGAACAAAACGTTAAGAGTGTGAGCCTGTAAGAGACGACAGCACACAGCACAAACACGGGAACACGAAAATAAAAATAAAAATAAACACGTAGAAGAAAACAGGCTGCAACACGCCAGCTGGTCTATCACATCTCTTCAACACTCTACAATTTGCTATCTTCCATTTTCATCCATAAATCTATCTTCCTCCTCAAATTATCTAATGTCGTGCATCCGCTTACCCTTGTTAAACATATCCCAGTTTCGCCCACAGTCCTGTTTGTACACACGTCATTATAAACTAGACACACACTCTAAAAACCCCGGTCTGACGCGCCTTATTGTTATCAGTCTGGGTGGTGGTGGTGGTGGTGGTGTTAGATTCAACGTCAAATTAATAGCATTTAAAACTTGTTTGGCTACTTGCGCTTTGCCAAATAGCGTTCAGTCCTTGTGTTGTTGTTGTTTTTTTCACATCCTGAGAATGATGATAAAGGCTGACTTATCTAACTGAAGCACCAGTGACGTCTACCTATTACTACTATCTATCTATCTATCTCTATCGATCTATCCTCCATATTCAGAAACACCAGCGCTGCACCTCCATCATTTCAAAAGGCTCCTGTTTAAGTGGCAGAAGCTTCCAAGTGTGTTTTTATACTTCTAATGACAAATAAACCAGGATACTATAAAACTGACAGGAAAAAAACACCCTCAGAAACCCAGTTTATACTTTCTCTGGCCTTGGAAAATAGTAGTGGTAAGAGAGCGGAGGAGCATTTCTGAGTACGGCGTGATGATACCAGCAGAGCAGTACTCCCAAGCAGGGTGTCCCAAAGCATCACACACTCAGACGCCATTCATTCATTCCTTTAGCCCGGTCGGTCACTATGAAGAAAGGGCAGTCTCGGAGAATAACATCACGACACCCAACGACCCTGAGTATAGTACAGCCGGTCACGTATTTCACAGCAAGGCTACACAAAAGGGGGAAAAAAAATAGGAAAAGAAAACTTCAATCCTCTATAAAACTTTTTAGGAACCGGCATCTCAGTGGGACTCTTTTTACCACTTTTTTTTTTTCTTTGCCCTTGGCCAGATTACCTTCTCACATAAGGGGGAAAAAAGGAAAAACACATACACAGGTTCACTCCCATTCTTTCATAACGAGTGGCGTGAAAACGAGTGTTCATCAGGACGGCAAGCACCACCACGAAACCTAACCTTGATTTGAAGCTTTTTATATTTCTTTGTGTCCAGGTTATGAAGAAAAATAACTTTGCAAATATAAAGAAGAAAGTACTATAGAGCATTTATTTTTCGAAGCTCTAAGGATACAAGACAAGAAAGAAATAGTGTATGCAACGTGGAAGAAGAAAGAAAGTCAGCGGAAGAAGTTAATGGACAGAGTAGAATAAAAAAAATAAAAAATAAATAAAAAGATAAGAAACCACATCAGAGAAGCGCCAATACAAAGGCCGAGCTTCCCGACTAACACCTGACTGACCTGAAAACTATTACGACCAAACCTCGCCTAACAACCAATGCTAACATACATACATACATACATACAGACAGACAGACAGACAGACAGACAGACAGACAGACAGAGACAAACAAACAGACACAGACAAAATCAATAATCAGAACAATATTATTTTATATAAGAAAAACTACCTCCCCTTCCATCTACAGTTCTACACAATCAACCAACTGCTTCCTATCCCATACCTTCCCCTATCCCTTCATCAATTCACCCATCGTCTCTAATATCCACTATCCCACATCCCCTTCCCTCTCTCTCTCTTCCACTATCCCATTATATTAGACCCAGCCGCCATGTCCCATAACTCCTTCACCTGGCCCATCCTATCCTCCGGTCCTCCTGCCTGCAAACCCTATCCTTCATCCACACCCTATCCAGTACCCATTCTTAATAACTCTGCTCATCTACCACCATCCATTATTCCATCACAGCCTTCCATGTTCCTATCCTTCATAACCTAACCCTCCCCCTACCCGTTCTTTATCTTCCCACCCTAAATCCCCCTTTCTATTCATTTACACCTCCCCATCATCATACCCTAACCAGTGCCAATACCTCAACCTCCCCTCGCCTCCCCAAAGATAGCACCCCACTGCCCCAAGGGGAAGGATACACACACACACACTCACACACAAGGCGGCGGCTTCCCTCGATGCTCGCAGCTGCCTTAAAAAACTGTCAGCTTTAAAGATCTAAGACGCCTTTTGCCAGAGGAGGAGGAGGAGGAGGAGGAACAAAAGGTCGAAAGGAAAATGCTGCAACGAACTAAGAAATAAATAAACTAAAAGAAAAGAAAATAAGAAATGATAATGGGGGAAAAAAACTAAAAGACCAAATTAGATTAAGGAAGAAGGTTAAACAAAAGAAAAGACAAAAATTAATAAATGAAATCATAAACGCTTGTGTGTGTGTGTGTGTGTGTGTGTGTGTGTGTGTGTGTGTGTGTGTGTGTGTGTGTGTGTGTTATTACCAAAAGTTCAAGTATACAAAATGAAATAATGTAAACGAATAACACTATATAAATAAATAAACAAATAAATAAATAAATAAATAATGAGTTCCCAGAGAGAGAGAGAGAGAGAGAGAGAGAGAGAGAGAGAGAGAGAGAGAGAGAGAGAGAGAGAGAGAGAGAGTGTCTGTCTGTGTAGCCTGGAGCCGCGTGTTGTCCTCTCAATGGGCCGCTGCACTCCACAAACACACGCGATTGGCCCGCACCAACACCCCACAAAGGGCGCCAAAATTGAACCAGGATTACGTTTTCTTTGTCACACTAACCTGAGAGGAAAATGAGAGAGAGAGAGAGAGAGAGAGAGAGAGAGAGAGAGAGAGAGAGAGAGAGAGAGAGAGAGATTCATTCCTACACAAGTTATATAAGCCATTTCACCTCCACACCATGTAGGAGATTTAACTCAAGACCAACCCTAGTCGTCCTTAACAAGTGTCATTTCATCCATTTAGTTGCCCTTATTGAATGTTGGTCACGGTTTGCAATGTAGGAACTGTAGTTTATCCTGGACCAATGTAGGTACAGTAGCTGCTTTACCAGGACCGTTTACTACAAAAAAAATCGAAATAGGTACGTGTGTTCAAGTAATGTTCAGTAATTAATGTTGGAATATCATGAAAGATTGTCTTAAGTGAACGGAAAACCGGTTACTTTTGTTATTGATTGTCATAAGTCATAACTCACAATTATAAATAGATCTCTTCCTATCCCTACTTGCCAGGACCCGTATGAAAAGATCCTTAGACTTAGAATTCGTAGTCTTAGAATCCATTTTAACCTCTTGGAATTGGTGTTGCACTTTACCCTTTATCTCATCACCAGTAAATTTGAAGCTGCTGATGAAGAGATAATGGTTCAAATACAACACCAATATCAGAAGATTAAGATGGATATTAAGACTAGAAATTCGTCTAAGGAAAAAAAAAAAAAGGTATATACTTAAGAACCTCTGTTTATAAGGGCCCCGCAGTTCAGTCCAGGGTAACTAACTCTGTGGTAGCGATCCCTTATGGTCTGTCTTGGAGTCTGGTAGCCTTGGACATTTTGAAATATATAATCCGCTGGTGCTAAGTAATCCTTGACGTGTTCACTATGGCGGCTACCTGTGGACTGCAGAAACTTGCCGCCTCGTGTTCATTAATAAGTTTACGTTTGTGATTCGTTTGTAGGGTTTCTTTGCTTCTTTTGTGGTGTTCGGAATTTAGCAATTAGTTCATAGTTAAAAGAGAAATATTCATGCAAGTATTATCATAAAATCATCCCCTGTGTTCTATTAAGTTATAAGTCCTAAGTTCTATTAAGTGACCATACAGTACTACACTAATAGTCAGTCTCTCTCTCTCTCTCTCTCTCTCTCTCTCTCTCTCTCTCTCTCTCTCTCTCTCTCTCTCTCTCTCTCTCTCTCTCTCTCTCTCTCTCTCAAAGTATGAAAAATTTTCGTTACGTAAGGCACAATTCAGACATTGTTGCTGTTGCTGTTGTTGTTGTTGTTGTTTTGTGTATGTGTGTGTTGTTGTTTTTTTACCATACTTCACATGAAGCAAAACCATAAACACAGTTTTCTCCCACTCGCCCAAGCTTTTAGGATGCAAACATTACTGCAAATGCAATAACACAGACAAAACCCACTGTTCTATATTGGAACTTATGTGCAAAACTTATTATTATTTATTATTATAATTATCATTATTATTTTTTTGTTGTTGTTTGTTTTTTATTGTTACGATTTGGTTGGGCTTCAGAATTAAATAAAATAGATGAGCCACCCTCACCTTGGCAGTCATTTTCTTTGTTAATACCACCCAACTCAAGAGCGTTCAGTTTTATGGCGTACTGAAGAAAACAAGGAACATCTGCAAACTTCATCACAATCTTAACCGTCTTATCTCTACAATTCTAGTTTATTGCGCCATTGTTTTCAAAGAGGTTCTCATGATTTTAGGGATAATTCAAGCACAATTTTTCCTCACTAATACGAAATCGTCCCAGAGAAGTCGTCAATTTCGGTGTCCCTTGACGAATTTGGAAGTTTGTTTGTTTTTTTAATACGGTCACTTATCACTACTTGTGGTTCACGGCCTTTGGAGATGAAATATTGAGTGTTGAAAGTGCCAGAACTGCCTTGCATTTGTCATTTTAGTATCATATCATACACAACTTGAATCTCCTGGAGCCTTATTATGTGGTGTTAGGTTAGGTTAGGTCATTATAAAGTTTCATCTGCCACTATGATAAAATTTTCCATAACACTGTTTCACTGGGCCTTGGTATTCCTATACAGTGCACTTATCTCTAATAATAGTGCGGTTAAAATCTTAAAAATCACTCATAACATTTACTGATGAGCATAATTCATCACTAACTAAAAGCTTAGATGCATTTATAGAGGAAAGAAAAAATAATCATTGCAAAAATAGGAGTGGTGTTTCCATTCAGCAATATGAAAACAAATGGCAAACGTTTATTGATAACAGTTACTGCTATCTAGAATTAAAATATACAACAAAAAATCCATAACCTATAAATAACCTTTACACATCTCAACAAAAAATAAAGAATGGAAAATTTGTGAACCACAAATTATAATCATAATGTTTTTTTTTTTTTTTTTTTTTCTAGATGCCTATCAACAAACAAATGAATACATAAATAAACAAGACTAAGAAAAATCAAAAAGTAAAATAGAATTATGGAAAGCAATTGCTTATTTTAACAGTTTACTTGTAATATGAGCTTCTTACTGTAACAGTATAGTATAAACACTGTAATTAGTGATTTCATTCAATTCTAAGAAATTAGGAAGAAATGTCATCACAGGAGATTGATGAACGGTGAACCTGTGAATTGTAGGATTGGGAACCAGGAGTGCAATTTTTCATCCACACTGATATGTACCCCACACCTCACTAGGCATTATCTGGGATGCACAGAAAATCAGGTTGTAACTTAATCATTCAAGAAATATGCTGTAGCAAAAACAAAGATTGATGATTGGGAGAAATGGAAATAGGAGGAAAGGAGTAAAGGAGCATGTATATTTGAAAGTATTCCTGACAATATATATATATATATATATATATATATATATATATATATATATATATATATATATATATATATATTTTTTTTTTTTTTTTTTTTTTTTTTTTTTTTTTTTTTTTTTTTTTTTTTTTTTTGCCAAAAACACTGTTCGCATCTTGAGGGTCTACAATGGGGAAGATGCCAACAGTGTTTTTGGCGAATCGTTGGAAATAAACATCTTGCAACACAACGTAGTGGATCTTAACCCTACAAAAAGAAAAATATTCAAGATTTCCAAATACGAATATATATATATATATATATATATATATATATATATATATATATATATATATATATATATCAAAGACATCGTGGCAATATACGGACCACACTGTGATGAAAGAATTACCTCCAAACCTTGATGGAGTAAATTTGGGAGGCCAGTGATTGTTAGAATGGCAATCAGCAACAAAAGGGTTTACAATAACAGTGGTTGCTATTTGCAAAGTTCTGGCACAGGAGCCTGACACAATATTATTTGGGTACACAGCATCCTGCAGACACTAAATCTTTAAACATTTCATTGTCTATGTACATTTTGTTAACTATTTATTGTGACATGTCAAAATTCATCAATAAATTTAGGGATAAGCTTAAAATTCAATGCTCAATTTCTAGGAAGATAAACGGGCAAAATCTTCAGCTTGGAGGTTAAACAAGTCAGATTCAATTTAACATCAAAGTATCCTTAAATGTTTGGTTGTTCAGTAATTATTAGACAAAATTATAGAATTCTCCACAGCACTTATGAAACATTACATATCAGAATCCAGGCAAAATACTACAAACAGAAAATATATTCACAAATGCCAAGAATAATTCTTATTACATAACAAGATGTACAAGATACAGTCAATGAGCAGACTCATATGTCACACTCAACAGGGAATCTCTACTCATGGGTTTAACATGTAAAGGGCTACTAGAATTCTTTACATGTAAACTGGAAAAATCTTGAATTCAGAATCTAGAACAAAATGGCTACATACACTTCACATTATTATTGAATGGTCAACAATGGTTTCTTTAATGTATGTACATGGGTATATATGCAGTATAATCAACTTGAAATGCACTAGAATTTCATATGAAATGAGGAGATAGTGTTGAATGATAGTGGTGGTATGAAAGCAAGCAGGAAGGTTGGTGGCCAGCCTCCTGTGCCTAATGTCATCCCGCCTGCCAACAATCAATATGCCAGCAGCAGCTGCACAGCTGATTAGCACATAATACCCTCTCTCTTTCTCTCTCTTGGGACAAAGTTACAAATCAGTTGGGACACCAGGACAGGGATTCAAAACTGGGACTATCCTAGCTAATCCATGACATGATGACTCTAAACTAGTACATCTTTGTCATGCAAAAATTCTATCCTTAGAATTTGATTTTTTTCCTCATTTTTTTTTTTGTTGTTGTTCTTTTTTTTTTTTTTAGGGCTTCATAGTTCCCATATTTAATTTTGTTGCTATCATTCTATTTTGGAAATTATTTTTCTGTCATGACTATCTTCACATCTTGACAAGTTCCTGAACAACAGTCCACCTACTCCCTTGATATACTACACCATCCAAACCGACGACATCAGTATCACCTAATGAGCCATAACTCGACACAAAAGCACGACACAGAGGGACATACTTGATTAGTTCCTCTCCTACCCACTAGGATCCCTTCCCCAACCACACCTGACTCAAATATGCACGTTGTGGACCAACCCTACCGTCTTGCACATAAAATAATCAGAATAAGAATCAGATTCACAGCCCAGCCTGTACTACAATAGCCCATTATATCTGTAATGGTGACACGAAACGTAACAACGCACATTTTTATCTAACCATCACTACCACCTACAACATTCTTACACTATGATGATGCCTATAGAACACATGTCGTGAGCTTTGTGACATATTTCCTTGTTAAGTGCCAGGCTGTCAGGTACTTACAGAAATAACAGTGACGGCCAGGGTTGCTCACAGTCACACACGAGCTCGAATTGTTTACTCCGGCGTGGCACTGCGGAACAGTCCTGCTCACGGGACTGGCGTGCTTTTGATCTTGATCTTGATGCTTCAGATGGCTCGGGATTGCTCCAGAATTACAATATCCTTGCTCCAGAGCCAGGCCTTTATATCGGCAACTCCTGTAGAAAACAAAAGAAAACAAACAGATAGAAAAAAAGCAGTATCTTGCACATTAATTTTCTCTACATCTGGCACACCATTTTCTCGAAACTCCCTCACCGCTTCAGTCATCTTTTCATTCGTCTCTCTACACAGTCCCAACAGCAACACCATCCATTCCCTTCCTGTCTTCTCTACTCTTTCATCCCAACTATGCCCTAACTCAGTCAGAATCACTTGCATCATCTCTGTACTGTCTCTTTCGTACTTCTCACACTCAAGTACTACATGCTCCACCGACTCATCCTCTCCCATGTCACACATCTGGCACACTTTGCTGCGGCACTCAGACCATCTATATTTTCTCTCATTCACATCCATACACTATGCCCTACCTCGGAAGAGAAGGTCACCACCCAGGCTGCCATCATACCACCTCTCATACATTGGCTGACATAATTACAATGGTTGCAAGGATATAGAATAATAGTTCCATGGGTGGGGTGTTAGGCTATCGAATAATGATGATAACAATGATATACGGTTTATTGAAATTATGCTATATACATACTGAAGATAGATAAATCAACAAAAGGAAATATACATACTTAAAATGAATAAATAAGTAAAAATAAATGTAAAGATAACAAGGTATCCCACCAGTCTCTGAAGATGGAAGTCCGATAGGAGGACTAGTGACAAATAACAGTATGCGGGTGCCTTAGGAGTGAGGAATAGTGGAGAACCCTACTGAAAGACGGAAAAGGGGAGCTGCGATGTGATAGCATTGGGAGAGACAGGGTGGCATGAAGGCGAGTGGATAGGAATCGGAATGCGAAGGAAAGTTGGGGGGAAAGAAGGGAAATAATGTAGGAGGTGAGAAATTTAAGTTATGGCAAAGGTGATATGATAATTATGATAATAATAGAATGTAATTAAGTGTGGTGGATTACAGTGGCCTACCCTGAGAGTAAATAGTCGTCGTTGTCAGTAGCGCACGACAGCTGACCGCACGTGGTAGTAGATAAAATGTTAAACTTTAGGGTTGGACCTCTCACTTTCCCTTCATCCTCCCCACCCCGCCATTCCATACATGCTTCAGGGACTATGGGGGAGCGGGGATTTTAGGCTGAGGGAGAAAAAAATACATATATGGCAATTAAAGAACACCCCCTCCCCCCCACTAAGGACAGAATATGCCACGTTTGGGGAAAATTTTCTAATACATCGTGATCGAAGGACAAACTAAACTAATTCTAACGAAACTCAACCTAAAGTGATATGATATAGCACAGCCACATTCATCTTACTACTATGGCTTTACACAAATTAAAACATATCCGACATGTTCTGATTTTTAAATGATTAGAAAACAGTCCAACCCAGCAGATTTATGTAAAAATCATCACATTGAGATGTCCTCAGTGCTAAGAGATCCTCCCTGGATGAGGTCAACTTTGAGGAGCTTGTGTTTCTCAAAGGGAACATGAACCTTCTGGAGGATAATATGGACCAGGAGGAGGAAGATGACCTATAG